>PVKA01009293.1:0-56557 GCA_004027165.1 Ctenomys sociabilis | reverse complement strand
TGGCTTTCTACATGCTTAAAATAGACCCATGCCTATCACCAGGCACTAAACTACAATCAAAATGGATCAAGTATTTAAATATTAAAACTGAAAAAAATCTTCTGCAAGAAAAAGTAGGTAGAAACCTTAAGGACATAGGGGTAGGTAAAGAGTTTGTGAACGAAAATCAAATTGCATGGGAGATACTTCAAAGAATCAATTGGGATCCCATCTTTTTGAAAAGGTTTTGCACATCAAAAGAAATCCCCAACACAGTAAATATAAAACCCACGGGATGGGAAACAATCATATGAGACTGTCCTTCAGACAAAGAACTCCTATATAGATCACATAAAGAATTTTTAAAAATCGGCCTCCAAAATTCAAAGACTCAATCTAAATGTGGGCATCTCAGATGAATATACATGTGACAAGTTCATTTTCTACTAGGAAAGTTTACTGTAAGCATTTACACAAGAGGACTTCTGTTCTAGGTTCTATGAGCCAATCTATATGACAAAGATAGGGTTTCCTAGATTCAAAGAGACTCTTATTTAGGAGTCCAGGAGATAAAAGAGAGAAGTTAAAATGAATTTTAAAATGCATATATTATGGATCCACATATTATTATCTACATAACCCGTAAGCAATTTTTTCCACATTTTTCTGGTTTAAAGAAGGACTGTGAAATTAACTTGTGTCTCCAGTGGAAATGTGACTCTCTGCACAATATATAATAAACATATTATTGTATAATATTAAATATTAAATATAATTAATATTACTGGATATATATATATATAATTGCACACATATATTCACATACATGTTCCAGCTGGATTTGATGCTATCAACTCCTGTATCCAAAGATCTGGACTTGAAATTTAATGTCTTAATGTAAATTCTGCCTAATTTTGCAGACTTGCATCTGAAATTGAACCAACGTTGACTGAGAAAGAAGGTGCCAGCTGAGAGAAGTCAAAATGATTCACTTGTCTTAGGAGTCACTGTGAATGCTGTGAGTGTTGCACACTGAAAATTTGCTTTGGGAGGCCTTTCAGACATCGACCTTGACAAAATCAAGCAGTGTCTAGACAGAACTGTCACCATGATTATTTTGTCTGAATGGATGGTTGGGTCAAGTAATTAACTAATTAATTAGACATTCAATCAATCTTTAAGTGAGATAATTAATTAACTTGACACTTAAAATGTGAGAAATAGACACTTCTAAGGGTAAGGCAGGTTCATAAAATGTGGTCGCTGCCATCTAAGAGCTTTCTCTTCTTTTGTTTAATGCCTCCGTCACTCCTCTCTCCCTCTCTGTCTTCTTCATCCCACAGTTCTTTCTTTCCATCCTTCCTGTCTTTCCATTAACTTTAATCCAAACTCCATACAATGTCTTTGCAATTACAAGAAAGAGCCCACTTTTAGATCAATTGCTTTAGACTCAGGCCCTGTGTAGTCTCTAAAAGGGTGTTGAAATTTTCCTTTTTCCCACATTTGAGATAATTTTCACATTCTTTGGCTTTCATGATCTTGGCATTGTAAACACTTGACTTGTCCTTTCAGAAACTTGTGCAAAAATATTTGGTATCTGTTCTAGTTTTCCTTTTTTCTCTCCTTCCCCTACTCTTGTTTTTCTAAACGTTGTCAGCTTAATTCCTTGATAGCGTTGGTGACATATATAGGTCTCTAACTGTGTGAAAGGAAAAATTATAACTAATAATTAAGAGCTACTAAGCTGTTGTTGTCACTGAGTCACTCATCCTTGTTGCTGACAGTGACTTAAACTTTACACACCAGAGAGCATTCAGTGCCCTGTCTCACTCCCAGTAGGACTCCAAACGAGTTGGAGACAGCGTGTCAGGAGTTTCAAAGATCCATAGACCAATGCCTATTTTTAGATCTCATTATCATCCCTAACCACATTTATAAATCCTTCCTTAACCTCTTTGTGAATAACTTTTTTGTGATAACCCTGTCTCCCACTTTTAAGCAGGCCATATTTCCCTTAGCAGAAAGCCTGCATGCTTTGTGTCACTACAGCGCACCTCATTATTAATGAAGGGAAGGTGACCGTGTCTTTATGTATGGACAGGCTCGTCTCTAGTATTTGGAGGGAGAGGGAGTCAGCTGTCAGGGCTTCCCAGAAAGACTGGGGTCTGTCAACTCTGCAGATAACAGACTACCCATAGGGTTTGGATTTGGTGGATGAATGTTTCCACTTTCCATTCTTCATGTATAGATACTAAAGTAGATTTTCACACCCCTGAGAAAGGCTTAGTGCAATGTCCTCTAATTGCCACAGTGCTGATGTGTTCAGGAGAACACATGACTTCAGCTCACGGGTAATTTCTCCTCTCACATTTCTCCCTATACAGCTCCACACAGAGAGAGACTTCATTTTTCTGAGATAACATTTGAAGCTACCATGTGGCATGTACTTTTTCAGTAGACAACAGTATTTCTGTACTTTATATACTGATTCCTCACACAGATAAGCATATTAACCATTTTTACAGATAAAAATTATTGATAGTTTGAGTCTTTTATCTTTAAATAGATGTTACAAGAAAATGTACTCTTACGTGAAATAAATCAGAGCCACACATGCAAACATCATATTGTCCCCTTAGTGTGAGAACCTGAAAGGGAAAAGTGGAATCTGAAGGGTACAGTAGATATTGTAAACATGAAATGAACTTGTTCAATAAGAGAGTTAATGAGTTGAGAAGGACAGGAAAGGGAGTGGGGGAAAGAATTTCTCTATGTATGTAAGCAGGCAGGTTTGGAAAATTATAATAAGCATTTCTGCTGATCTATGGAAGGAAATAGTTAATGCTTTAATTTGTTTTTTCTCTTTTTCAAATTTTTCTCCTTTTTGTCCTCTTAATTTCTTATACATTTATTTATTTTTTCTTTATTCTCCCAATTTTACATGTGTATATCTGATAACATGAATAACTGGTTGGAACACTATGCATTACCACACATACTATGAAATTCATATTACATTTTTAACTGAAAATTTGCATCATTCACAATATTTTTCTGCTTAATTTTAATTTGTACTATCTTACAAATTAAGTAAGGCTGGGGAGGTGGCTTAGTAGAATGAGCGCTTCCCTGGCAAGTGCCAGGTCCTGAGTTCAATACCCGTTTCCGTCAATAAATGAATAAACAAATAAGTAAGTAAATAAATGAGTATGTCCATAAAAAATACTCCTTTTAATACCAATAACAGTAGATGCTGCCAAACATTATTTGATGTATGAAGAAATATTGAATGTCCCAAAAGATCCTTCTTTTCATTACTGTGACCTGTCTTACATCACTCTAGCATAAGAACAGAATACTTCTCAACTTCCAAACAGTGGTGATGACACTTCTTTCCCTTAATCCTGAAAGTGAGATACCAGGAAAGGGGAAAGGTTTTACTTCATATCTGATTATTTGTGGTTCTGGTATCAAACCTGGAATGTTTCCCAGCCCTCAGCAACTGTTTTCCCAAAATCTTACCTGAGTCTCTGTCTGCTGCGTCAGATTTCAACAACTTTGCCTGGTCTTTGAAGTGATTGCTAGTACCTTTCATCCTGCCTGCTGTAACTTATTATGCTTCTGTTTGGCCTCAACAGACTCCTTTCCACAGAGTCAACTCTTTTCTTACTAGGAAAAAAAAATATTTCCTGCCTAACTAGTGCCTACCTCCCTCCATGCAGATCCTATTCATGCTTCATGGTCTGACAGAGACTCTTGCTTTGCTCTGAAAGGTCATTGTTGCAATCACCATACAGCCATGCCCCATCAAGTGGACTACACAGAAGACAGTGGTCCCCTATAAAGTTAGAGCACATGCAATATTTACAGTATATAATAACTGTTAAAGTTTTACATATGCACTATACTATATTATTTTCTGTATTTTAGGGAAGGGTCTACAGGGTGTTCAGGGTCCCACTACCAGATCAGACCTATAATGATCCACCTATTTATAGCCTCTCAAGAGCTGGGATTACAGGCCTGCGCCACCACCAGCCAGGCTTGATTGCTGGCTCAGCACACCCCTGGGGCTGCGTGGTCATGGCTGGTCTAGAGATGACACCGGCAGCCCTGCACCTGCTTTCAGGAGCTTTAATCCACCGAGTTATGTGGCTGGCCCTGTATAATTCTATTTTTCGTGGTAGGCATAATTATATTTTTATGTTATATAATCTTCCAACTCATATCAAAGGAAAGTTTTCTCAGAATCAAGATTTCTTGTTACAACTCCAGTGGCCTCATATTTATTACATCTTTATATTATATTAAGAGGCTAAAAGCATTGATAAATTACACACTGTAAGTTTGTATGCTTTCTGTTTGTCCAGTGATGAAATTACATAAGTGACTCATATCTCAAAAAATCCCAGTAATTAGGTAACCCAGGAGTGTATCCCCATCACCACGATCACCTATCTCCTAGAGGTGGTTCCTGTGTGCTATGAACTGAGTGCTTAATACCAGCCCCTGTGAGATGGTATTGGATTTTAGGATTCAGGAAGGGAATAAACTTCTAATGAAGTCCTGAGGATGGGCCTTCTAAAGGGTTTAGAACCTTTCTAAGATGAGATGGAAGAACTTGCTGTCACTCTTTGCTTTCTATTTTGCAAGGATACAAGAGAATATGAGTATATGAAAATCAGGAAGCAAAACCTTGCCAGACACAGGACTGCTGGAAGATTTATCTGCTAGCCTTTAGATCTTTGAATAATTAATTTCTCTTGCTTAAATGATACATCTGTGGTAACATCATCACCTAAAATAAGAAAATATTGGTCTTCATTCAATTCAGGAGTTAACAAGACATTCTGTTCTCAGATTTCCTGAATTATTTACACTATTTTGTTTTATTTATTTTTTTTATTTAGGATAGGGTGTAGAGAGTGTACAGGGTCTCACTGAGTAGATTGAACTAGTAGTAACCCTTCTGTTTACAGCTTCTCAAAAGCTGGAATTACAGGCACATGCCACCATGCCCAGTCTCAATTGCCTTCTCACTGCACCCTGGGGTAGGAGTCAAACTCCCTGCCCCTGCATCTGCCTAAGCAGGTGCTTTAATCTGCTGAGTTATTTGGCTGGCTCTGTTTACACTATTTTAAACACATGGAATTGCACGAGTATACACACACACATACACACACACACACAACACAACATACACACACACTCATTCATGAGTAGAATATACAAAAATGGGATATAAACAGCTATAGCTTTGAGGATTTTTTTTCCAGGAGGTCATTAAAGACCTACTTATAGCTTTAGACCTTAGATGAAGGCAAGCATGTGCTAACAAAAAAAATCATTTGAGGACCCCAATATTTAATAAATTGCCTGATTTCTATCATGTGAGGAACACAGGAAAAGTCATCTCCAGAGGCCCTAAAGTTCACCATTCATCTACATTGTAGGAGAATGCACATGTGTGTCTGGTACTGGATTTAATATTTTCTCTGGGAAGGATTCCATAAAGACCTGTGAGATTTTGTAGACACTCTGAAATTGTATTCAAGCCTTAAGAGGGAGTGAGCATTTTGTGTGGTTGGTAGGTACGTAAGAGAACTTCCTCTGGAGTTGTACAGGATGTGGATCTGCCTCATTTTAACAGGGCTTCTGCTCTGCAGCCTCTTCTGGGAGTTCGGTGATCTAGAGAGATCTCGCACAATGACTTGGAAATAGCTCAGAATTTGGGACAGTTGTGCAGGGGCAACAGGCAGAACAGTCATTGAACTAAAAGGATTATGGATGAAGAGATTGCAGTCAGTATTATGTATAAGAAATGAGTTGGTTGCTCCTTAAATGAAAAAAAAAAAAAAAAAAAAAAAAAAAGGTGTATATGGGCAGGACTGCTGCATAAACCCTGTCTTTTGTCCTGGAAGTTTTGATGCTTTTAGGCATTTCCAATAAAACTACAAATGACTGTGCTTTCCACAGCTCTGGAAAGGATTAGCAGAGGGAAAGATAGCTGGATGGTAAAGAACATGATCAAACAGATGAATGCCAAAGCTGTCAGAGGTGAGCAGTCTAGTACTGAGGCACCAGCTCTCTTTTGCGAAGTCAAAGATTAAAAAAAGAGTGGACTGCCATCTGGCAAACCAGAATCTGCAGCTTCTGTGTCCCAGAAACACTAGCAGATACCCTGCTAACCTGGTGAGTTAGTTGTTCTGGTACTGAGCCTCTCTACAAACTCAGTTTCAAAGAATGGGAAAGCAGTAAAAGATTTAGAGATTATTTTCTTAAGAGGCACACTCTAGAGTTTGAAAGGGATGTTCTGCTTGCTTCTGAAATCCGAATTTACATTTTAAAAGCTTTCCTCCCAGCTATGCATACCCCAACTGTTGTAGCTGTAAGTTCTTCCTGGGTTATCAATTTCCTGATGCTTTTAGAGCTCTGAAGAAATCAGAGTTTCCAACTTTGCCTTTTATAGAAGGGGCACCAAAGCAAGAGGCTAAAGGTTGGCCTCATTTTCACTGCTAAACAAAACAGGGGCAAGACAGGTACCTAAGACCCTCACCTCTAGCTCAGCATATTCACATCATTGCTCTTAGTGTGCTACAGAATCGAGTCTCCACTGATTCTCTTGGGTTATTCAGAACAGAACAGGATATCATTCCAGTTTATTGTTCTAGTCACTTGCCACTCTCTCACCATCTCTACTTATTTTCTTTTTCCTTTTCCAGGTGAATAAGGCAATGAAACAATCTCAGACAGGTTTCAGGCTGAGGCCAATGGACAGCTCCGAAAATCAATTGCAGCTTCAGCTCCATGGAGGAGAGACAGCATAGAGTGAGTCAGGTGCTCTGACCTGCTTCTTCTCCCACACCCTGCACTCTGTCTCCTGGACTCGTCTTCTTTGCAGATCCTCCACTTCCCATGTCTCTTTAGCCCTGACTGCTAAGAACAATGCTGATGTGGATTAGAGATTGCAGTTACTCTTCTGCCCCATCTCATCCCCAAGTAGCTGTTGGCATGTAATGATTTTCAGTTGCAGCTGACTGGGACAATAGTATTGTTTTAATTGCTATTGAATAACAGTAAATTAAGCAAGTTAACAGAGAAGACAGGAGTTGATGGTGATGGGAATTGTACTTCTCTTCAGAGGCATAAGTTTGGATGACTGCAGTTGTACTGTAACTCAGAAAAGTGAGAATTTATGATTTTTTTTTATATACTGGGAAAACTTCTAGAGTAGATTGCATTTTCTTTCTAATAGTAGGTTTAGTTTGTTCTCTATAGAAAAATGACAGGGCAATAAAAGAGGCCCTTGCTTTATGACACCAGAATATTTTAGATAAGACTCAGTACTGAGCCTTAATTGATTTTATGCTGGTGCAGAACAGCATCCAAAACAGAGAAGGGAAATGGAAAGATGGTGTTACAGCCCCCAGCCAACTTATTCAGAGTCGCAGAAACAAAAAAAAAAAACAAAAAAAAAATGGAGAAAGCTAACATTTTTATGTGTTAGAAAAATCAATCCACTGAGTACCTGTCACATGTCCATCCTTAGGCAAGGTGCTGTGAGACTGTAAATAAAAAATGCATGACAGCAGAGAGGCTTGGACCAGCATTGTGTGTAATGGTTTGAAGTAACCTGCGCAATTTCATAGTTTGGTTGTTATTCATTAGTTATTAACTGAATGAGGAATTATGCAAATGTTTGAAAAAAGAAACAACATGTTTAGAATCAAAGACTGAGTTGTGTACATTTAATATGGATGAATCATCCATATTAAATGATTGTGACACAGAGAATGTCAGTGTGAGTTGGCAAAATCTAGTGGAGCTTGTTATACAACAAGATGAGCCCCAGAACACCGGAGGACAAGCTGAAGCAGGGAAGGGGCACAGTTTGGGAAATGAGGCAAATGTGACCTAGGAGAGGCCCAGCAAAGTGGCAGGAACAGAGGAGATGTGCTTGTTGTGTGTGTGGCGATCAATGGGCAAAGATGCCATTCATTCAAAGACATGGTGGCTTTCATGAGAAACTGGGACTGATTTAGGAATGATGGATAATCTTCTGCTATCAATAAGAGCTGGCATTTGGTTCTGGCTACAACAGAGCACTAGTGGGCTGGTAAGACTTCAAAGCATTGTGAAAATAAGAGCCTCAAATATATATTTGACTTGCTTGTTGATGTGGGCGATCATTGACTAGGAGCAAAACAAAGCAGGAAGAAAGGACATGGAAAAGGATGCTTAGCCAAGAGGTAGAAAAGCCAAGACCTTAGATTCCAGAAGAAGTGAAGTTACCTTCTCTAAATCCATGGTATGTCAAGTACTCAGATTCCCAAGCAAATTAATAAACCACAATGCCTCACACTAGCAAACTAACCCACAATGGATGGCAAAACTATTAATTTAAGAGAAATCAATGCACACTGTAAAGAAGCTTTCCAGCTTGACAGTTTTGGTGACAAATTTCATGCTTATAAGAGGGAACATAAGGTTTTATTGAAAATTATGATATCCCCTATTATCTCCCAGTTTTTCTCAAACAGTGTGACGTCATGTTGATATAGGGAAGTAAACTCCCAGCTTGACCTGGACGAGTTCGTGTTCTCTAAAACCAAAGAATGAATTTTAGGAACAAACGGAGGGAGAGGATAAAACTTTATTGGAAAGAAAAGCTTCTGTTGGAGAGGACAGCAGAGGGACCTGAGCAGGTTGCCAGGGGAAGCTGTCTCTTTTAGGCACTTTTATAGGGCAAAACCAGGCAGGACTAAAGTAAAGAAAGGGTCTTGCTTAGGCGGAAGTAGGGTGAGACAAAACTATGGTCAACCAGTGGGATTACAAGCACCATTGTTCAGGTAAAGTTGATTAGGCCCAGGACCAAATGGGGAAGTGAGTCACGTAGTAAGTGGGCATGAATATATGGGACAGGGTCTCTTCTGGGGGGGTGAGAAAGTAATTCACTTGGGTCTTTTCAGGTGATTGCTACCTATTTAGAATATCAATCCTAGGTGCCGCTCTTTTAACATTTGTTTGGCCTTTAGTTCTGGGTTACAGCAGGAGCCTCCATCTTGTTTCCTGCATTTTTTTTTCCTGAGGTCCTGGCCCTGCCTGTCTGCTTCAAAATATTTCTATCCAACTTGGCTGCATACAACAATGTCAGGTCTTTCTTCTCAGGGCTATGAGATACTTCCGTTGTTTTTAACCTATTGAGAATCTATTTTGTATTTCTCTAGAAATTGTACTTCAATGCTCCTTAGAGAAAGCACATACTCTACTTTTTCTGTAGTTTGTATGGAATTGCACTTAACCCCTAGCTTGTGTGTGGGTATTGGATCCAAACTTCACAGGAATAGCCATCTTTCTGATTCTGTACCTCTACCTTCTAGGGATTTGACCATAACTTAAAAGTCAGTCCAGTAGGAGTAAGTTGAGTATGTCTTACAACAGATGGTCCTCACTTTGCAATGGAGTTACATCCCATTTAACCTATAGCAAGTTATTAGTTGAATGTGCATTTAATACACCTCATCTACCATAATACTAGTTTAGCAATATAACACAGTGAGAGTAGTAGATGTTTTCTGGGATCACATAGCTGGGATGACCTGGAGCTGTTGCTCACTGTCACCATCCAGCATCATTAGAATCTTCCTGCATATCACAAGTTAAATAATAGATTGAACTACTATGTTTCCTACTGCATAACTAATGGTTTCCCACAATTGTTCAATTAAAATTCTTAAAGAGAATCATCAGAATGGAGAAGTGAGGACCAAAGTGCTGAGGAGAGGACAGCAAATGTGCCATGTACTGTTCTCAGTGCTTTGCAGACTGACTTTAATTCTTGCAAACATTCCATCAGGAAATTATTGTTGTGCATATCTTAAAGAAAAAGAAATTGAACCATTCAATCAAGATGAAAAAGTTTGCTCCAAGTTGCACTGCCATAGGTACCAGAACAAAGGGATCAATCTTGGACAGTTTGGCTTTGCAGCCTTTCCTTCAGCCAACTTGCTATATTGTCCTTTCAAGAGTGGCTTCAGATTTAGAATCCCTGTACTTCAAAGCTATGTTAGCACCCTGAGGATGCTGGGTACTCAGTCACATATCCAATAGATGTATGAGCTCAGCCCTTGCGGAGGTCCCAGTCACAGTTCATAGCTCCTCTGTACCTATGGATGACTTGGTCTAAATGTGTGTCCTTTCAATCACAGGCCTCAACATATTAGCACAATCATGTATTTGGATCTTCTTTTATTTTTCCTCTAAAAAATTTGTTCTTTCTTATCTATTAGTGATATCTCTCTATACTATATCTGACTTAATCAAATTCTTTCTACAAGGCCATGACAATTTCCATCATGTGTCTAATTGTATTGTGAGGCAAAAAAACATCTGAAATAGCATTTGACATGTTTCTTTTTTAAACTCTTGTATTCAATCCATTATTTATATTTTCACTCAATAAGTGTAGTAGTCTTAAAATCTCCTCTGACATAATTTATAATTTCAAAACAAGTAAAATGAAGCCCGGAAGTCTTAGGACTAGTTTGCTCACATTTTCTAATTCTTTTGCATCCTTCTGCTTACAAATGCCTCCTTCTCCAAGGAGTTCAGGGGATTTAATCCAGGGGCTTCGTACTGACATTCATCTCTAGACCTCTTCATTTGTTTGAGATAGGTTATCATAAGATAGGGTTTCTAAATTTCCCCGGCTGGGTTTAACCTTCCCTCTTGCCTCAGCCATATGGAGTGTTGGGATTGCAGGTCTGGGCTAGGAGTCTTATCCCAGTGCTCCTTGTTAGCTTGCAAGCATCCCAGTGATGAAATTACATGTTAAAAGCTTTCCTGTAATCATTTCCCCTTCTTTTAAAAGCACATACTCCCTTTCTTCTTCCCAACCTTCACAAGTCATCACCAGTTCTGTTAACACCAGATATGTAGGATATCCTGTGTGTGTGTGTGTGTGTGTGTGTGTAAAGGGGAAACAGCACATATTAGGTTTAATTGTAGCATCCTTGTTTATTGACGACTGCCTGAAACCTTCTACCTATCAACACATATAGCTGTGCTTCTGGTTATGCGAGATGTTTGGATTCTAATATTCAGTACAAAGTTAAGAATAATTGGTTAAAACAAAGAAACATTTTTATTTGTGGTTGGAAAACACAGCTTTTTAAATTGAAATCTTCAGGTTGGACAGACTTTTCTGAGAATGATCATAGACTGCTACTTAATAGCATGGATTCCTTTTTAATGTTGTCCAACCTCAAAGGTATGGAGAAGAAAGTCAGTCAACAGCTGACACTTGCATTGTCAATGATTCTGTATGCTCTAAATTGATTCCCAAGCTACCAAGGCAAGCTAAGTGTTCCTTTTACTGTGCTCATTGAACACTGGAAGATTCTCGTGGCTTATTGACAGCCTCTCCATTTCCTAGTAATCTCATTACCTAAGATTTCTAGTCAGTCACATCTATGATCATGGAGACTTCAACCTCAAATAATTGCAGCCTCATAGGAAGAAATAATGGGCCAACGCTACCAAAATGATAACAGCAAACATTCTTGGGGTTTAAAACAGAGATCAATTTTACTGCTATTGTACAAGCTTTTCACTGCCCACCCCCAAAGAAACACAGCTGTGATTTCATATGATTAAACAGGATTACTAAAAGTTATCATATGCTAAAATAAAACTTTTGTACAGTGCAGGAATAAATATTTTCTCAAGTGCAGTTTCCCTCCCAGATGCAGGATTGTGGAAGGTCCCCATGTCTGAATTGAAGTGACAAGAGTCTCTCTGGGAAACTCAGTATGGTTGTTTTCCTAATGGAAGTACCTCTGAAGCTGCAGACTCAGTCCTGTAGCAGCTCGGCGTGCAACTTTTCTTAAGAGCTGCTCACATCCAGTTGCAGAAGTTATAAAATACTTGACAGTTCTAGGAAAAAAAGTGGAGCCTTCAGCCTCTTTGTGCCTCCACCTAGCCATGGACACTGGGCTGGAAAGCACAGGGAATGTACATTTGGAGGTGACCGAGACACAAGCAGTGCTGCACCCAGTGTGGTTGCATGTTCCGGATTTGAGGTGGCTCATTGCTTACTGAGATGGTTGGGCAGGAGGACCAGGCTGTAAAGTACTACACCTTGGAAGAGATTCAGAAGCGCAAAGATGGCAAAAGCACCTTGGTGATTCTGTACCTCAAGGCGTATGATTCGACCAAGTTTCTGGAACAGCATTGTGGTGGGGAAGTAGTCTTAGCAGAACAAGGTGAGGGTGATGCTACAGAGAATTTTGAAGACGTTGGTCATTCTATAGATGCTAGAGAAATATTTAAAACTTACATCATTGATGAGGTCCATCCTGATGAGAGATCAGTTAGCCAAGACTTTGGAAGGTCTTATTAGTATTGTTGAATGTAATTCTAGTTGATGGATAAACTGGATCATCCCAGCCATCTCAGTTCTGGCTGTTGTCACAGTGTATCACTTGTACACAACAGAAGACTGAATACTTCTCAGCAGATGAGGAGGGTGAAGACTGCCTTGGACAAAAGATAAAGGAAGCCAGTGTTAATCACTTCCACTGTAGAAATTTCCACCTGAGAAAATAATTTTAATATGTCTGTTTTCTCTCCTGTATCAGAAAGAAAAGAACAATTCTTTCTAGTCCTCCAAAACTTTTCAGATGTGCATTTTTATTCATCAGCTCTATTTAACGTTTCTTCACTACATAATTTACTTTTTTTTTTTTTTTTTTTTTTTTTTTTTTTTTTTTTGGTGCAACCAGGGATTGAGCTCAGATTTTTGTGCTTGCCAGAGAAGCGTTTATTCCATTGATCCATCTAAACCGGCCCCTATAATTTACTTTTTATGTGATATTTTAAAATAGATCTTTTATTTTTAAAGTGGAGCCTTCAGAATAGAGTTTATTCTTTCCCTAAGAATAGCTAAATAAATGATTTTTTTCTAACGGCTTTTCTATAACTAAATGAATGTATTTTTATAATTTATTGAACAACCTCGGTGATAGTTTGTCTTAAACATATACTACAAGGACAGAAATAGCCCTTAAATATCTCCAACATTTGAGTTCTAGCTTTAGTCATGAATCTTAAAGAAGAAATGCATATTTCTTTTTAATTGCAATGACTTCTGTTGAACTGGTCAAATGCATTCTTCTGACTATGAGCCATTTAATCAGATTTTCTACTGCTGTGGCTCCACCACATAAAAAAAGTAATTGTGACTCTTTTCAGTTCACTGGGTGAGGAAATGCCCAATTACCTTCTGGGGCTCTCATGCTCTTTGCTATTTTGGAGTTCTTTTGCTCCAAGCTCCTCTCCAGCTTCCTGTCTATTTACTTTATCTCACTGCAACTTTCTTGGTTAAATGAGGTTTCCGGGACACAAAGGCAGTCACAAGGCAGGGAATTACCGGGAAAATAATGAGGTTTATGGTTACTGTTTATGTCATAATGTGAAGGTCACATAGAGTCCACTGGTCTCAGCTACTACTTCTTTGACCCAGACATCTGATTGCTTAGTTACCTTTGCCTTTCTACTACTTAATCTTAGAGTCGAAGTCTCAGGAATTAATAATAGGACAGTTGTTGTATTCTCTAGGGAAATAATAGTACCATCTGTCTAAACCTAGTGACTATAAATTAACTTATACTGTATTTTTACCTAGATAACCTTATGAAATTTCTTGTTCTTATTTCTCTCATCCCTACTCTTGTAGAATCATACTCTATAATCTATCTTTGTGAAGAAATTTTGTAAATAATAGAATGTGATTTCTAAACTATTTTCAACACCAGTTTTCCATGGATCTAGAAATTTTATGAAATTCTATTATTTAGTCATGCAATTTCATCTATAGTAATTCAACTGGCCCCAAGTGAAGTTGGTGGGAAAGGGGTGAAATATTATTTAGGAAGCTAGATGGTGATTACTGGGAAACTCAAAAATGTCAAAACAAGAGCAAAAGACAATCTCAATCCTCTAGCCCACCCAGAAAAAATCCAGGAGTCAAAGACATGCAAGAACTTTGAATCACACACATAAAATCTGTGGAATGATAGAATTAATGTAAAGAACAAGTCCATCTGGCTATAGAAAAAATGAGCAGAAATATTCTCTCAGGTACAAAAAAGAAAGGATACCAATTGGGAAAGAATTGCTTAGCACATCTTAAGAGGAGATAGAGAGAAAAACAGAGGAGAGTAGAAAAATGAAGGAAGCGCTGACTGAACAATATAAGAAAGAAGTAGAATTCATGAAATAGATTCAAACAGATATCCAGGAAATTAAGAACTCAGTTGAAAATTGGCAAAATCATTTGAATGAAACTGAAGATGGATTTTCAGACCTCAAGGACAGTGCTGTAGCTAATAAATTGAAATAAAAGTTCCCTTTAAACTAATAAGCATGAAGGAACAAATCAGCAGATACAAGATGATGCAAATAAAATAATATAAAACTAATAGGTGTAAATGAGGAAGTGAGAGACAGCAAAAGTGACATAAAAAGACTATTTACAGAAGTACTACAAGAAAATTTTCCAAACATGAAAAATCAACCTTAAATACCAATAAGTGAGGCATATATAACTTCGCAGAGCCATAATCAAAGATCTCAGAAATGCAGCAAAAGAAGTTTGGGTGTTGTGGTGCACCACTGTAATCCCAGAACTGGGGAAGCTGGAAACAGGAGGGTCACTACAAGTCTGAGCTGCATAGTGAGACCCTGCACAGAATACATAATTTAAAAAAATAAATTCAGCAAAATAATAGTATAGTAAAAGCTGCTATAGAGAAGAAATGGGTCACCTACAATGGAAAGCCCATAAAAATCATGTCAGATTTCTCAATACAAATCATCAAATTAAGAAGAGATTGGAGTGAAGTACTTCATGTCCTGAAAGACAATAACTTCCAATCCAGCTTGATGTACCCTGTAAAACTATCTATGAATTTCAATGGTGAAATAAAATCCTTACATGACATAGAATAGTTGAAGAAATTTATGTCCATCAAACCAACCCTACAAAGAGTACTGACAGATATTGTAGAAAGAGAGAGAACTGATTACAACTTCAAGAACACTGAAAAAGATCACCAAGAGACCAAGTAGTTAAAAAGAAGAAATAACTATGGAACCTATAACAGGAAAATAATGTGACAAAGATAAACCAATATGGGGCTGACGAAGTATCTCAGTGGACTAAATTGCCTGCTTACGTAACCAAAGGACCAGTGTTCTATCCCCAGTATGCCAAGCTCACCCCATCCTCAGGGCATACGAAGAAGGTGATTGAAATTGGGCCTGGTGATATGAGCCTATAATCCCAGAATTTTGGGATGATAAAAATAGGAGGATCATTATGAGTCTGATCTGCACAGTATCATCCTGTGGATCCTGTATAAGAAACATTAAAAGATAAGCCAATATGTGTTAGTTATAACCATCAATGTAAATGGCCTCAATTCATCAATCAAAAGAAACAGACTAGTTAATGGATTAAGAAGCAACATCCAATAATATGCTGCATACAAGAAACATATTTAACTCAAAAAGGAAATTCACGGACTAAACATCAAAAGATAGACTCTTTAATAAATGGTATTAGAAAAACTGGCATTATACATGACAAAGGCTAAAAACAGAACCATGCTTATCACCATGCAGAAAGTTACGTCAAACTATTATGGATTTTCAACATAGAAACAAGACTTACTCCAAATTAAAATTTAAATATGAGCATTTCGTTACTGGGCCCAGGACTGCTTGACTTTACTCACACAGGAACAAACAATATGGCCAGTAGCCTTAGCAGTACAGAGGTTTCAAAGGTAGAAACTGCATCCTGTTTGATAAACAAAGTTGTCACTTAATGTAGAGCAGTACCTTTGGGGACAGTATGACCATTACTCCACATACATTTCTCCTGGGAGCATTGTTTTCTGGGAACTCCCAGTCTATTGATGATTTATCAATGATACACCATTGAGGTCTTACAAGGAAGCAGGGTCACAGAAAGTTGAGCAGAGTAATGTAGTTTGACATTAACTCATCACATTACTTTTACATTAACCCTTTACAAAACTGGATCAAGTATTTAAATATTAAAATAGAAACACTAAATCTTCAGCAAGAAAATGTAGATAGAAATCTTAAAGGCTTGGGGTAGGTAGAGAGTTCACAAACTAAAATCAAACTGCACAGGAAGTACATCAAAGAATCAACAACTAGGATCTCATCTTTCTGAAAAGTTTCTGAACTTCAAAGCAAATCTCCAACAGAGTAAAAAGAAAACTCACAAACTGGGGAAAAATTATAATCTACTGGCTCTCTGTCAAAGGCCTTCTATCTAAAACATATAAAGAATTTAAAAAATTTAGACCCATCCTAAATCCAAAAATGAGCATCTGAGATGAATATACACCTGTGAGAGTAAGAAATACAAATGGCAAATAAATATATGAAAGAAATATTCAATATCATTTTTCATTCAAGAAATATAAATTAAAACCACACTTAGATTACATCTCATCACAGAAAAAATGACCAACATCAAGAACTCAGAAAATAACAAATGCTGGAGATGCTGGAGAAAAAGGAATCGTTCTTCACTGTTTTTTGGATTGCAGACTGTACAGCCACTATGGAAATCATTGTGTATATTCTTTCCAAAGCTATGATTGGAGATCTCATTTAAGCCAGCTATTTAATGCCCTGTGTATTTTTCCAGAAGAACTGAAAACCTCATACCACAGCAACAAATGTGCACCTATGTTTATAGCAGAACAATTTATCATAGCTAAATGCTGGAAATAACCCAGATACCCATTAACTGAAAAATGGATAAAGACTGTGGTAATTGTATACAATGGAGTATTTTCAGCTATATGACAGGAGAAATTTGAGTCTTTTGTTGGTAAATGGATACAACTAGAGAACACACTCCTAAGTGAAATAAATCAGACCTGCGCGTGTATTGTCACTTAGTGTGAGAATGTGAAAGAGAAAAGTGGAATCTAAAGGTACAATAGATACAGAGAAAAGGAAATGAACTTATTCAAGGGAAAGAGTTATTGAGTTGGGGATATTTATAGGAGAGGAAGTGCGGGAAAGAGATTTGTCTAGGTATACAGCTAATGACTTAATTTATTTTGTCTCCTTTCACATTTATAGTTTTTCTCTTCTTAAATTCTTATGCATTTCTTTCTTCTTCCAAATTTACATGCATATATCTGGTAATATGAATAACTGGTTGGAGGAGAAAGCTATCTATTACAACAAATACTGTGAAATTCATAACATTTTATTAGTGAATTTCTGTATCACTTGATTTTTTGTTTTAATTCTAATTTTTACTCCCTTTAAAAATAAAATAATTTTATTAGTATACATTTGTAATAATAATGATCACAGTCATTCGGGGAAGTTGTTACACATAATTAACACATTAAAAAAATGTTTCTTTCCTTCTCCTTAGTTCCACCCAACATCTCTTTAAATTATTACATTTGGGCTTCTTCTACATGGGAAAATATGTGCTCCTGAAATTTTTGTGTTTTCCTTTTTTTTTTCACCTAACCACATTATCTCAGGATGCATTCACTTTCCTACAAAAGATTCAAATTTAGCCTTCTTTATATTGTCATGTTTTGTAAATTCTAGTTCTCATACAATTTCCTTTTTCAGTCCCCTAATTCTTTATACAGAAGAGAACTAAAATCAATTTTTTAAATGGATGCATATCAAGGTCCATGTCTAATGTCTAATTCTGAGCCATATATCATTCTGTTCGTTTTTTGTTTTATTCCTTTTTCCTCTCCTGATCCTACTTTTGTTAATGTGTTAAAATTGAATATTATACATGAAAAATGATAGTACTTTTGGATGATTTTCTTTTCCCCAGTGAAAATTGATCCCATTTTCTAGAAGGCAGCAAAAGAAAATTTTACCTCAATCTTGTTAGGGACTGAGCAGACTTGGGACTGCTTGAAGGTAGCTGTGAGACTTACTTAATACTACTCTAGTGAAATTTCAGGGTGAGCCCTACAGACATATAAGCTAAGAGCCTGCACGAGTACGGAAGGATGTCTCTCCTTGGGGGCTGTAAGTCCATTTTGTTGTTGTATGCTTTGCTCTCTGTAGGACTAACAGCAATAAGAATGCTATGGGGGAGGGGCCAAGGAGAAGGCTCAGTGGAATAAGCACTTCCCTGGCAAGCACTAGGGCCTGAGTTCAATCCCTGGTTCTACCTCTCCCCCCCAACAAATAATAATGCTATGACATTCAGTCATTTCTTCTTGGTTATACAGCAGTCTCTCACTGTTTCTCAGCTCGACTTTCATGGACTCACTGTTTTACATGTTTTTCAAAAATATTAATCTAAATTATTTATCGCGGAGTTTTTGCTGTATAGGGGGATTTGCAGTACGGCACAGTATGCCTTTGTTAAAACTACAAGTTTACAAAGTTTAGAAAATGGTTAAGAACATTAAAAGCGTTTTTAAAACTCTGGGAAAGGTTTATAAGAGTACAAGAAGAGTTTATAAAGCTTCCCATAGTATGCATATATATATAGTATATACAGTATAGTATATATATAGTACATTTACTGTGTTGATTTTCAGCTATCGCGGGGTTGTCAAGCAACATAACCTTGCAATAAGTGAGGAAATCACTGTATATCTGCTTCCTCTGGGTGACTGTACTATCAAATGCTTTGAGGCCAGACCTGGATCAACTGTTAACTTTTCTTCCTTCTGACTTCCTCTCCATCTGGAACCAAAACCCTTTATCCTGCCTGCTGTAGCAAACTCAGAATCCTGTAAGTTCCTTGTGAAAATGCCTCTCCTTACTCCTGTGAGTTTTCTTGAACCGTGATGAGTTCTTTGTATCTTAGGCATTCTTTTCTTCCTGGTGTTCTAGTCTCTTGACTCAATTCAAAAGCAGACAAATGTTCTGCTAAGAATACACAAACAGCAACACCCAGAAAGATACACTGAGGAATATTTTCTTGTGTTCTGCTCTCTCAAGTCCAGACTGCCTCTGGAACTTTCAGAACCTTTAAATAGAATTCTTTTTAATCTACCTATGGCATTTGATTGTGATGTGATAATTAGCCTGCTGAAACCTCTTCCGCTATAGCTACAACAGAAATATCTTGACACAACTCAGAAATGTGGTTTACAAGAGGTGTTAAGAAATGCATACTCATTTCCCAAAAGTCCAATTATTTAGAACAATACTATGGCTTTCAATTATAAGCTAAAATGCCCTGTCTTTTCTGAGATAATTTTTTTGTATTTTTAATAGCTTAAAACAGGAACTTTTTTTGTGCCATCTCTCCTGGGCAAGAAATAACATAATGTTTCCCAGTGTATTTTTTGAATATCAGTAACTCTCAGTAATAAGTTAGAGGATTATCTATCTATCCAACTGTGTTTCCCAGAACTGCAGAATTTTCTTTTCTTTTTTTCATGTATTTGGTAGAGGGTCTCACTCCACAGCTCCGACTCCTAGTTATCCTTTTATTTAAGCCTCCTCAGTGCAGGGATTAGAGGCATGAACCACCATACCTGGGTTCCTTGTCCAAATTCATGCACCTGGGGCAGGGCTGGTGCACTATGGTGCCAGGGACGGACCCTAAGTTCCTGTGTTTTCCTAAGCAGGTCTTTAGTCTGCTGAGCTATCTTGCTGGCCCTAGAATTTTCATAAGGATGCTATGTAAACTTTCTTGGAGTTACAATGAAATTTATTTTCTATATGTGACATATTTCTTTGACAGGATATCTCAGAACTTTAAAATGTACCCTACCCTCTATATCTACAGTTTCCCCACCCTCAGATTCAAACAAGAATGGATTGGCAATATTTTTGAGAACATTGTATCTGTACTTGACATGGACAGATTTTCCCCTCATCATTTCTAAAATGATTGAGTTTTAACACCAATGTAAATATCATGTACACTGGATTATTTTATGGAAAAGTACCTGGAGATAATTTATAGTACATAAAAATACCATGTTGTTTTATATTTCCAAGAGATTTAAGCACCCATGGATTGGGTTATTCTTGTAGAGACATTAAAAACAGCTCTTCAAAGAAGATGAGGGATGATTTTATTATTTTGCACAAAATATACACACAAGTGCAACATTTGTCAAACTCAGTGGCCAACAAATTATTTTTCATGCATCTTAAAAGTTAAGAACGAGGGAAAAATTTAGGGAGCTTACTCTTAAATACAATTTATGTTATGCATATATATAATATAGAATATGTTATATATATTATATATAATATATATTATATTATATACAGTGATATTTTAAGTTGACAAAACATTTGAAGGGAAGAATATTCATTTACCGGTAAGTGAATTTTTGCAGAATTATTTTTTTCTTGAGAACATTAATTAATCTTTGTCAGTGCTGCCTTCTAGATAGTAATTGGTCAAGAGCAGTTAGCTTCTTTTAGTTTACAATGTCATTTGAATCATATGCCAAGCCTGTTCGATGAATGATACATGCATTTTAAGTGTGAGCAAGTTTTGGCTTTAAAAACTTAAGTAACTTTTCAAGGTTATGACATACTGAAAATAGCATAGAAAAAAGGAGAAATCAAGTTCAGCAAAACAATTTTTGTGTGTGTTAACAAGTTTTCTTTTAATATCAATTTCTGTTTTTTGGCCAATTACCTTCAGGAGATAGAAAATTCTAGAAAAGGCAAGTTTACTTCCCAATGGTAACAGTACATAATAATACATTACATGAAACACTTTAAAGGTATGTATTATATGTATGATAGAGTACTATGACTTCTATGAACCTATGAATTCATTTAATTCCCACAATCATTGCAATAGTGTTGGTCAGAACGCTACTACAGGAATCACTACCAAATTTTGGACATTCTGTGATAGGTGAGGATTTTATACGCAATACTCAAATTAATATTCACATAAAATATGAACTATTTGTTCTGCTATAATATTTCTGAGGCAGAGAAAGCTGAATGGAATTCCCACTACCAGCTGAATAGTGGTTCCAACGCACCCTGTGAAACATGACTAGTTTTTGCAATCACAACATTACACTTTAGCCAAACCTTGAGGTTGGTAGTAATAGGAACAAAATACCATGACGCACTCCTTAAATTCTATCTGCTTTTATGTTTTCTCATTTAAATTCCCATAAAAGATTGATGACCTGCACCTAAGCAATTATATTATTTTGTGTTATTGTTATGGTTAAATAATAAATGTTATGGCATCCAGATAGAATTAATCATAATAGTAAAAACATGTCTCAAGAGGAGCTTTTGCAGCCTTTTACTCTGGTAATGCTGCAGCTGAACTCCCTAAAGACAATAAAGGTAATTAATTTCTAACATCAGTAAGCACAGGATTCATTGTAAAATGGCAAGTTGGAGAGAGGAAAAAAGTCAGTTTAGAACCATAAGAATGTCGGAACAGTGTGTTTTGCATACATATTTGGGAGAATTAAGTCAGCTTTTCCCTTAACACTTAACCACCTGCAGTCAGGGTATGAAAGACGATAATACTTTAGAAATTTAATCCTATGAAGTACCCAGATTAATATGCTTTCTTTTTGTTTAGTTTAAAGCAGTTGTAAAGACTCATAAATGGATTAATATAAGATGAGGTTGCTCCTTAAAATCATTATGCAGACCAATTCTTTTTTCAGACTCAACTCTTGTTCCCAGTTACTTGGAGGACTACACATCACTTGTGAAAGGCCATGTAACTTTCAGTGTCTCTTTATTAGATAAGACACTTTCTCATGTCAGGGATGTTGTGAGAGTGGCTCTTTGGCTTGCTTCCTTTGTTGGAATGTAGGCAAACCTAAGCCTGTAATACTTAATGAGAAACTTTAAGTGCCATTGAGGAATTTCTTCATAGTGATGCATGTCTGTGGCTGGGTCTGTCCCTCTTAGATGGACTTCAGGTTAGGAAGATACACAGACGAACAGCGTAAACTGACATATGATATGAATACATAATGAACTCCATAGTTGTAAGTCACTAGGGTAGTGATGCTGTGCCTGCTGTTCAACTAAGCAGGTGCTAAGACCTACAGAAGCTATCTTCTGCACATTTTTTTTTTCATTTATAGGCAGTTATTTTAAATACCCAGTTTAAAACATGGGACATTACTTAATAAACAAAACAACAAGCAAAGCTCGCCATCAAGGCCTGTTTAGTATGTCTCTAGGCTCTGTCAATTAAATTGATAAGACAGGAGACAGAAAAGGGTGAAGATTTGTCCAGCTGTAGAGCACTTGCTTGCCATGCATGTGGGCTGAGATTTGATGCCCAACAGTGCCAGTCAGTTAATCAATAAGAGACACAGAAAGTTGACAAAAGTAGTAATTATTAAAGAAGATTTGATCTTATCATTTCAAACAACGTACCTCATTTTAAGTTCTCGTTTGTACAATTTTAATCTTGCTAAATATAGCAATGTTATTGGGGATGACTGCAAAAATTAAAAAAGATATTCACCAAATTAATGGAGCAAATAGTCAACATTATTTACCATTAAAGAGTTACTTCTCATCAAAAGTGAGAAAACATTAACCTCAGATTTAAAAAAAAAATACTGTATCATAGAAAACTTGAAGAACAAGTAATGTGTTATATTCTGGCAATACTATGTTCAAAGACCCAGAAAAGATACTACTGTTCACTGGAGTAACATTAAAGATTCATGTGGTACATTTTTCACAAAGTAAGAAGAAAAACTATCTCTAAATTGAAACATCGTACATAATGTGGTTCTAATAATATTATAAAATAAAATTAGTGACAATATTTTCATAGAGGCCAGAGCATTTCTGTCCACGTCTCTGGCCATTATATATACTCAGGGTGGTGAAAGGTGATTAAGAAAAGTACCTTAATATTTTTTTTTTTTTTTTGCTTAGGAAAATGATAGATAAAGTCATGTTAGGGTCATGTATCTAGAGAAAGATTACATGTCTTGGCCATTGATAATCTTTTATTCTCAATTCCTTGGAATCTTTAATAGTATTCCTTCATTGTACTGTGAAACAATTGGCCAAATGAAAGTGTTCTTTGAGCTAAGAAACAAAGAATCTCTGCAGCGTTTGATTCCCCTCTTAGCCCATTCTGAGTGTTTCAGAGGCAGTCATTCCCTGGTCTCATTCTTCACCTCAGTCTCTAACCTGCAGGCCGCTGAAAATCCACATGCATGCATGTGCTCCGCAGTCTGGAAGGGTGCACTGGAGAGCTAGCTAGCACCAGTCTATCCTTTAGTGCTCCTGGAAAGAGGAAGATAGTCTTGGCTACTCATGATCTGATTGAGGTTACCCTCAGTCTTCTTAAGAATTGGTTGCTGGGCTGGGGAGATGGCTCAGTGGAATACATGCTTCCTGGCAAACACAAGGGCCTGAGTTCAATCCCTGGATCTGGGGAAAAAAAAAAAAAAGAATCAGTTGCTTTCTTTTTAGTGGGTTAGAGGTGAAAACAGGGAAGATACATGCTGAATCGGTTCACAGTGTCTCTAAACATCCTCCATGTGAGCAGGTTTTTAGAACTGGAAATTAGTTGAGCTTTTCCTGACTTATTTACTGATCTTCTATTTTGCGCTTTATTTGTATACATGTATTTTGATTTTTCTCATATAAGAAAAACTGCAGTATTTAAGCTTATGCATCTGACTTATTACAGATAACATGATATTATCAAATTTCACCCATTTACCCACAAATGCCTCAAGTTTGTCTTTCTCTGTGGCAAAGTATTGCTTGATTTATCAAATGCCCACAAAATATGGAGACAGTATGTACTGAAAGCATGGGCTGAGAAAATCATTTAAAAATTGAAAAAAAAAAATTCCAGGATTCTATGACTTTTGTTTTGTGGGTTGCTCCTCAGAAAGAAGGAAGTTCTTTTATTGTTTTGTTTTGTTTTTTGAGGATCTTGCTATAGTCCAGATTCACCTTGAACATGGCCCAGGCTGACCTTGAGTTCATAGTGATTCTCTTCCCTCAGCCTCCTGGATGCTGGGGTTACACGCATGGGCCACCACAAGAGCTTAAGAAGTTCATTTAATGTCCTCCTACACTGCATTACTAAATCATCACTACTTATTTTGTAAGACTAACCTTCACAAGCATGGTCAAAAGAGGAGACTGCTTCCTCTGATATTTTTTGTTTCCAGTAACTAGTAACTCTTCATTTGCTGTGGCATGCGTGTGTTAGCTGAGAAAGAACTTCAACCCTTACCTAAACAAGCAATCTCTCTGTGAGGGCTGGAAAGATACCTATTCCTTGGCTTCAGACCTTGGTCTTGGTGAGAAGCAGTAAAGCTTTTACAGACTACCTTAGCAAACATAGATTGATCATTTTCTGTCTAAAAAATATAATTTCATGAGTATCATGGAGGGTTTTGTTTTTAATAAAAGGAGAATCTAGGATGCCACTGAGTTTGATCATTTTGCTGTGCACATACAGCTCTTCAGATGAGATGTGACAATCAGCTTAACATTCAAACTATGTACCCATCCACTCCACCACCAGTGAATTACATTTCGTTTTAAAATGAAAAATAAAGGGTCAGAGATATAGCTCAGTGGCATAAGTGCATGCCTTGCAAGCACAAGGTCCCAAATTCAATGCCAGGATGCCAGGTAATAGAACAATAAACAAATGAATGAATGAATATATATATATATATATATATATATATATATATATATATATATATATATATATATATATATATGATGGATTGGAATGCAGTGCTTTGAGAATTAGTATTTTCCTTCTTTCCTGATAGGATGGGTGTGTATGTGTGTGTGTGTGTGTGTGTGTGAGAGAGAGAGAGAGA
Source organism: Ctenomys sociabilis (assembly GCA_004027165.1). Classification (NCBI taxonomy): domain Eukaryota; kingdom Metazoa; phylum Chordata; class Mammalia; order Rodentia; family Ctenomyidae; genus Ctenomys; species Ctenomys sociabilis. The sequence continues at coordinate 31,688 of PVKA01009293.1, read as the reverse complement.
GAGAGAGAGAGAGAGAGAAAGAAATGGTGCCTGAATTAAGTTTCTTCCTTAACAAATCAACGACTCATAATGGAGAAGATATTTTGAACTGATCTTCATCAGGATGTGCACTGCTAAATAGGACATAACCGTGCTAGAGCTCCTGAGCATGTAGCAGAGCCTGAATGACTTAGACTAGGGTAGCAGACTTTTGCGGGGAGGTGATGTGTCATGGACCGTAACCACTATGTTTGCGTAAGAGACAAAATTTTCTCAAAAAAAAATACAAAGATGTCTATGAGGTGTGATAACAACATAGTGAATGAGAAACTATTAAAAAAACAAACTTATCACAGTAAAAGAGGCATTGCCAAGAATATACACCAGACCTTCCCTGTCACTTTAAGCCCATCATTCTTGCCATTTTCCGATGCTTTCTGGAATCCTCTTTTGTCAGTGTCATTAGATCAGTGTCATAGCTGCTCCAATGTTTTCAATTATTTCAAAATATTTCCTTGTTAGGGTCATTTTGACTTTGGAGAAGGCCCAGAAAGGGCACGATGCCAGCCCTGAGAAATAAGGTGATGAGTTTTTAGGTGTGTGAGCATAAGAGGATATTATACATTTATATGTAAATTGTCTGAATTACTTTTCTTATTGGTGGGACACAATACTAAACATACATTCACTAAAGGAGGGGCAGTTGATTTTGGCTTACTGTTGCAGAGTTTCTTCCATAGCCAGGGGTTCTAGGGCAGGACAATGTGGCAGGAGAGAGCTCCTCACAGAATGGCATTCAAGAGGCTGAGAGAATGAAGGAAGAAGGGTACTAGAGAGATGGACCCTTAAGACCGCATCTTCGGGCATCTTTCTCTTTGGACCAGGTTTCATATCTCAAAATCACATTTTGGTGTAGGATAATCAGTGGATTAAGTCACAAGTAGTGATCCAATCACCTTCCAAAACCCTTGTCACATTAGGGCATGAGATATTGAGAGGACATCAAGATATAGCCATAGCTCTCTCTCTCACTCTCTCTCTCTCTCTGTCTCTCTCTCTCTCTGTGTCTCTTTCTCTGTCTCTCTCTGTCTCTCCCTCTGTCTCTCTCTGTCTCTCTGTCTGTCTATCTGTCTGTCTGTCTGTCTCTCTCTCTCTCTCTCTCTATATATATATATATATATATATATATATATGTGTGTATATATATATGTGATATATGTATATATAACTTGGAAAAATAGTGGAGAAAGAAGATGCATAGATTTTTACAAATTTAGAAATGTTTTTATTGATGAAATAAAGCCAAATATTTTGATATAGTCTACAAACGCTTTGCATGTTCAAACATTCTCAGACAGACTAATGTCACATCATTGTATGTATGTGTATGTGCAATTTAGCATAACAATTTTAGGGATTTTAGGCAAAGGTCATATTATGGTACACAAGTTCAGTTTGTGTTCCACGATCACAGACTATAAGCTTCACCTCGAATTGTCTTCCCAGAAATATGTCTGGATCCAGATATATTAAGAAAATAAAGGGTTTTAGGGTGGTTTGCTATGCAGACATAACAACTACACAGATTTTTTTGGTTTTTGTTGTCTGGTTTACTTTGGAGTATAGATGGTAGCAGTTAACCTAGAAAATTAAGTATATATATATTATATATATATATATATATATATATATATATATATATATATATATCATGCTTTCTTTTACATTATTTTTTCTTCATTTTTCTCAAGCATTTTGTAGCTGCATAAATAAAACTTATATATAGTGCTATTAGGGAAAAGAAGACATAACTTTTTCCCTTTTGAATGTAACAAGAAAACACTGAAAACAGTGATCTTTGAATTGCATGCCGTTGATATAGGGAATGAAACTTCCAACCTGAAATATACCTGGGATGAGTTTGTGTTTTCTAAAATTGAAGAATGGATTTTAGGATCTAACAGAGGTTAACAGCAGAATATATTTATTGGGGGAAAGAATGCTCCTGTCTGTGAGGGACCAAAGGGCCACCTGCACAGGTTATTACCATGAATCTGCCATTCCTGGGAACTTTTATACAGTAAAACCAGGTGACAGTGGTAGAATGGTGTCTAGCTAGTTGGAAGCCCTGTCATTGTTACCAAAAACAAACAAATAAACCTCCTCCAGATTACAATCATGTGGTGAGGCAGGTCTATGGTGAAGAACATGATAACTTGCTCAGGTGTGCATAAGATGGGACAAGATCATGGTCAACCAATACCCAGGTAAAATTGATTAAATACAGAATTAAATGGGAAAGAGAGGCACGTAGCAAGTGGACATTAACATAGAACAGGAGTTTATCTGGTAGCCAGCTGGTAATGGTTGGATTAGTGACTATATCTGGCTTCCTCAACTTGATGATCAATCCGCGGTGCTTATCTTCAGGGAGGCCAGCATGTGTTCAATCTTTGGTGCTTAGGTCTGGCCAACAGTGGGCACATCTGTCTCTCTCACAGTTGTAAGGTATCTTGTCTTCCGTGCTGCCTCCTTGAGAGCCTAGCCCTGTCCAATTGCCTACAACATTTCTGTCTAATTCAGCTGCCTAGAACACTGTCACCAGCCACCAGGTAGAGAAGACCCATCAAGAAGGATGTACTATGCATAGCAGCTATGTGCAAGCAAGTGATTCAGAATGTATAATAACAAAGCCCTAATAAATGATTGTTCTTTGCAAATATTTTAGAAAAAAAATGAAGGGACGAACAATTGAGTCAAGTGCCTCTGTATAGCTAACATTCATACCTTATAGAAGAGAGCTCCAACCTAGCTCTTCAGCAGTAGAGAAGAAATAATCCAGGCATCTGGGTGCAGCTCCTATATCCTGTGTACATTTCTTGAAATGTTGCTTGTGCTTGAGAATATAGCCTGAGAGAAGAGAATGCCAACTACACATGTCGATCTTATTATCATTACATTGACTGAAAACTCCAAATTGTAGCTAGCTTAGATTACATGAGTATATGCAGTAATGGAACTCAAAGCTTCAGCATACCCTTTAGGCACAAACTTTTGCAAAATATAACTTAGACTGGCTATTTTTCTGGTTTTACATATGTATCCTGAAAATGTTCTGGATTTCTAAAAGTATGTCATCTTGTTTTGGGGATAGTTCAAAGTTGTATTTATTCATTACACACACACACACACACACACACATTCACACACAAAGAAACAATATGTTCAGCCCCTGAGAGTTAAGGAAATGCACACAGGTAATAAAATGAGGGTGAGTCCATAGATGCTTTTCAAGTTTTGACCTAGAACATGAGAATTACTTGTGCTGTTCATCCCATGATGAAACAAGAGAGGACAGTACATTCTGAGAGAATGGAAATGTCAAGTTTGTTTCAACATAAGACATTTAACATGCCTATTATGCATTTAAAATAACAACCACTGGATTGTTGGTTTGGTGGAGCTGGTTTACCAGGCAGATGTCTGGACAATAAATGCTTGAAAGCATTGTGGCACCAGAGTATGGATGGTAATTGAGGCATAAAACAGATGATATGAATGGATATCATAATATTGCAATGAGGTTGAATGAACATGCAAAACTAGCCATATAAATTGTCCACACATAGAGTAGGAAGCAAATAAGGAAGAGGAATTGGTATCAGTGATACCAATTTCTCTACAAGGATGACACGGTTGATAATGTCAAACACACTTAAGCAAGGAAAATAATAATTACCCATTGGTTGGATTTAACTATTGAAAAGTCATTAAAAACCATGATGACAGCAGTTACTGTAGGACCATGGTACAAAATCTAGGTGACAGCTAAAGGAGGAGTTCACATATGATGAAATCAAAGCTCACAAACAATGCTGTTCCCAAATGTGGTTAAGAGAGGAGAGGAAGCTGAGCAGAAGCTCTTGCTGTGGTATAAAAATGAATTGTATTGTGTTATATTGGCTTGCAAGTTGATTTTGAGCCTTTCTTGATAACATGAAAATGTTACCAGCATTATGAGCGCATTGTGTGTAACTCAGAAAGTATGCCTTACACAGGAGTAGAAAAGCAATCTTTTAAAAATATTTGGTGGCTAATCTGTTTCTTTTGATGAGGATTGGAGCTTAAGTAACACCCCAGTGTTTGCCTTCAAAATCATCATATTGTGAAGCTGCTTACTCATATCTCCTGCTGGGCACCACCTCCCAGTCTGCAATACCACGTGACATAACCTAAATGTTAATTGTGGTGGACAGGGAGCTCAGTCTTACTACCTTTTCCCTAATTTTCCTTGTCCCTGGTTAGTTAGCTTCAGTTTTGTGGGTGGCTTGGTAATCCATTCTGAAAGAGCATGATAGAATATTCAGGTTTTCAGTTACTTTCTACCTCTTTTAATATCCCTTCAGTAACTAGCAAAGTAGAAAATTAAGCCCTAAAATGGTTTGGCTACATTAGCTTAACATTCTGATGTATAGGACTGTGGAATTAGAAGAAGTTCTATAAATTTGGCACTGGTATAAATTTTACTAAAAAAGAAATTTATAAACAACACTAAAGATCTTATGTCTAGCTTCTGCCTTATCAAAGCATATAGATATGCAAAAAACATCTAACTGGGAGGGCAAGAGTGTTTCAACCATCAATGTGTGGTCATGGTTTAGCATTTCTTCCTCTAGACTGGTGTATCTAATTTGCTCAAGTTTCATCTAATGGCATGATTCCAAGCCCTCAGAATTATTCATGGACAATGTTGGGTGTTGAATTCTTCCCACTGAAAAAAAGAGTCCACTTTAACTCCCTGTCTATCTGTAAATATAACTTATTGGGATAATAGGGTCTTTGTAGTATAATTAGGGATCACAAAACAAGATCAATCCCAAATTAAAGTGAGGTTCTAAGTCCACTGTTTGGTGCTATTGGGAGAGAAAGGACATGAACATTTGAAAATAAGATACAAATGGAAGAAGCTCACAGGAAATGGAGACAGAAGCTGCAGTAGGGCAAGGTGTGCAAGAAGACTGAGAACCACCTGAACACGAAAAAGAGGTGTTATACATAGTACTGTCCATAGACTCTGGGAAGGACAGGACCCTCTACATACCTCCATTGTAGATTTTGGACCTCCAGAAATGAGATTGAATGCATTTATATTGCTATGGGCCACATTTACTATTGGTAGTTACTTCTTAATGAATTGGTAGTGAACTAATGCAGATATGTCCATCTATTTCTAAAAGCTATCTGTTTTACTTTGTAGACTTCTCTCTCCAAACTGGTAGCTCAGACTTTTACTTTTAATTCATATAAGGATTACTGATTTTTGGTTTCCAGAAACTACAATTATTCTGTCACAATCAAGATACAAATTCTTCATGTTAAATATTTAACATTTCCCATTATCCATTATATATTAAAGATGACAAATAATGATTTTAGAATAGCAATTGCATCAGCACTTAAGTTTTACTTCAGTGGCCAAAAATAACCTTTTTGGGGTTGAAGAATGAAAATTAGTTGAAAATGTGTGGAAGGTACATCTCTCTATTTCAACAACTATTTTTTATTAATTTTATTGAGAAACAAATAGCAATGAGACATTTAATAGGACAAAGCCAATTAATAGGACAGTTTCAATCGTTAATACATTGCATATTGTTATTGTCTTAGTGGTTATTTGTAGTACAAGATGTAGACATGACATCCTGTCCACAAACACTATTAGAACAAATATTTCTATTCATTGAATTAAGAGAAAAGTAGTTGTGCATCTAACCTATTTTGTATATACAGAAACATAATGGTAATTCCTTTGTTTCCCCTTTTTTGTTTAGTTTTGTTAAAGATGGGTATTCCATTGTCATTTAAATATTGTAGGTGCATAAATTCAGCAAAATAATCTGATATATTCTAGTAGTCAGCCCATAATAGTAGTGGGTTATCTGTAGCACTGGCTGTGTCAGAAGTTGTTGACTTAAGCCTTTTATAACTCAGCCTATTAATATCGCTTTACTTTTCATACCTTGTTTTACTTTTTTGCTGGAGGATTAAGACCAAGGTAAAGCAAAACCTATAAAACAAAAAGTGCAGCTTTTGTATCTGATAAGATCAGTCAAGTCCCCTCAGGATTTACCCTGTTACCCTGTACCACAGTTTTCAGCTCTTTTTTCAGTGTCAACCATGTGGATGAGTCACAGCCATTATGGATTATGTATTTGTCAGGCTCTCCAAGGCAAAGTTTATTTTAAAATTACTGAATTAAAAATTGCTATTTTATACACATATAAAACTGTGTAATTTAATTCAGGTTAGTGTATTACTGTTATTTTTTTAAGGCAGAAAAGAAATTGAACCACAGAAGCATTTTCATGACAGTGTTACCAAAAAATATCATTTCTTATATTTCTTTCTTTAAAGTTTTATAATCATGGAGTTGTAATTTCCTACAATATATTTTTCCTATGTTTTGTCATCTTTCTTTTGCAAATCTATTGGTCATGAATTTTACTTCTTGACTGCATTCAATTTATGTAAAATTATTTTGTGGTATGTTTATGACATGCTTATCAAATTAACATTTAAATATTTGTTATAGCTTTATGATGTAAAATTAGAAGCATAATGATTTATTACACAGCAATCTTACAAGAAAATTTTAACATTTCTTATTGTGTGATGAAATATTCCCAGGACTATATGTCTGAACTATATTATTAGTCATCAAGCCTGGAAAGAGTGAACTTTTTGAAAATCTTCATGCATCCCAGTGTTGAGTCCAATTACTCATGGAAATTTTATTTAAATGAGTAATTCCATGACAGTTTTGAGTGTGTATGTCCATGAACTTAATGGAAAGTAGATGTTGTTTCAAAACATAACTACAAAGCTATTAAAATTTATATAAACTGCATTAACATGATGAGTGAAACTTTTCCTAAAACTTAATTATCAATTTCAAATCTACCAATAGAAATTCTTTGCACATTCTGTGTTTCATTTTTGACTTACTCTTTGGAGTTTAAAGATTGTGGACCATAAAGACCAGCCAGATAGCTCAGTGGAGTGACCAATCCCTGGCATACTGTGCCAGCCCCACCTCCCTTGCCCTCTGAGATGGTGATAGAGACTAGGCATTGTGGGTGCATGCCTGTAAACCCAGCACATGGGAGGCTGAAAACAGGAGGATCACCATGAGTCCAGTCTGTGTAATGAGACCCTATAGACTCTGTACTAAATACATTTAAAAAAAGATTGTGGACCGCAGATTAAATAATCTTCAAAATTATTTGCATGAATTTGAAGTTATCAATATTTTAATCTACTAACTCATTGTTTTGACTCAGTCAACATACCAAAGTATATATACCAAAATACAACACTGTGATGAAAATATTTAAACAGAAATTATGTATTCCCCAACTATTAAACTTACCATAAAAGAAATGATTTAAACTGAAATGACTTCTTTTGTCACTTTAGTTTTCATGGGATAGTGGGCAATTTCTTTATATTTTATATAAAAAGTGTGTGTGTGCTTGTCTGTGTTCCTAATCAATAATTGTCACATGTGAAGTTTTATAATATCACAGTATTCGCATTTTAGTGAAACCTCATGTACAAACACACTTGGATATTTGTTTTTCCCCCAAGAGATTTTTATTTCCCTTCTGATCTTCCTTAATGGTCCTAGTGCATCCAATTTTTTCCCATTTCTAAGCTAAACAATCTTGTTTTGCTCTCCTTTACATCGTGAGTTTTATCCTAAGCGAATGAAGCCTGTACTGTGGGGGCAGGTTTCAGATGGTGTTTCTAAGACTGCAACATCTTTGAAAAGCCCATTCCTGCCACCTCTGCCTTAATGCAGACAAATCTGGAGGTCTCTTGAAAGTCTGAAGCATATCCTGGGATCAATTCCTACTTCTGCTCCAAAGTTTTATTCTGCAGTCTCACCATGCCTGCTACCTTCCCCAACCACTCTGTCTTTCTTCTGGGGCCCTTTCCCCAGTGGATTGCCTGCTGGCCAGTCCCCATCTAAAATACGCTTTCTAGCAATTTTATTCTATCCTAAGGCAGTAACACTGGCACAACACCAAAGCCTATCTCTAAAAGCTGCTAATTGCAGAAAATTGGGTTTTAGATAAACATTTATTATATCAATTTCATAGCTTTATAATTGCAAAGTGACCTTTTCTCTACTAAGACTTTTGGCCAGAGCCTCAAAACTCAGGATAATTTCTCAGCTGAGAAATTGTTATTATTTTTAAAGATAAGTTCTAGACATATTTAGCAGGGCTTAGAAAATATAGCATAACTATTCCTACCTCATTCCATTACCATCCTCTCTCTACTTTTGTAAAAGGTTAAACATTTTTTAAGAAATTGTTTGAAATGAGTTTGTGTAAGGACAGAAATAATTGGCTTCCTTCTTTGTCTCTCACCCGAAACTTAAGCATGAGGCTGTGAAGCACGGTGAGAGTTTTGGATGAAACACACTTGCGTCAGTCGTCTCGTGGGCCTACCTGGACAAAGAAAATTCAGAACCCACTTCCAACACAGAAAATACAGGAAAGGGAAGTTGGCTGGATCTGCCTAGGACAGTGAAACAAGCAAAGATGGGGTAAGGTCAGGCAAATCATTGCTGCTACTATTTGTTAGGCAAAGCTGGATTCCTTTCCAGTGTACAAGTAACTGCTAAATAGCACACAAGTGCCTGCCTATCACAGTCTCTTTCTGCATGGGTAGAGATTTATAGGAAGAAGATGTGGGTGGTAGCTCTAATATAATCAGGACTTGGAGAAGAAGATTGCATGGATTAAGCCAAAAATTACTATATTTCTTCAGGGAACTCGGCAGAGTGGAAGGTGGCTTCAGAATAAATTTCCAAAGATAGTTCAAATGCACCCATGAAAAGATATTTGCCTCAAAAAAGGTGGATGCCTGCCATCAGCAGCAACTGAGTTCAGTGGCTCTAGCTTCTCTAATTTCTTCTCTCTCTAAGATCCAATCCTGGAAGAGAAAACACGGGAAACATGAAAAAAAATTGTGGTTGCTTTAAAATGTATACAGATTCTTTGACAGTTCTTTTATCAAAAAGTGGCTCCTGCCCTTGAGATTGGCCAACCCTATGAAATTCTTAAATATTCTGCATAGACATTCAGTTGTGATTCTTTTGAGAGTGTCTGTATGGATTATGTACTAAAAATCTCAATGTTGAGCAATATTTTGAAAGAAAGTTAATCACATAAAATGTATTTTAGTAGGTTTGCTACTTTTACTGCAGCTAGAATATTTTGTTTATCATTTTCTTGATTCATAACTTTTTTTGTACATTGTGTGAGGAGTGGCTTTCTTGCAGTGAAGTGACACATTACAAATGGACCTGTGAACTACTTTTGGTTATACTCTACTATTTACAAATGCTGTAAATCTATATTTCTCAATTTATTAACATTGACAATGAAATCTTCATATGATTAGATGAAAATGATGGTAATATTAGGCATACTTGTGCCTTCTTTTTTTTCCACATGTAAGCTTGCCTTCTACTTTATTACTCCATGTTTAGCACATTGATTCCTTTTTCATTGTTCATATTTTTACTTAAACATCTTTCTATATCATTGTCTCAATTCTTGATTTGCTTCTTTCTGTAGATTATTGTCATTTGCTATTGAATTTTCTTATCTTTTTTGTTTTATATTAGTTCCATTTTAGTTTGCTTTCTTCAAGTTTGCAAATAACTAGGTGTCTAACATGTACTTATGATACATAAACTAAATCTTTAAAGATAGGCAACTTTACATCTCTTCCATGTGTCATTGAAAGCCACTATTCATTTGTTTATTATTCTTAAGTTTTTTTTGGTGGAACAGGGGCATTTGAGCTTGCCAGGCAAGTGCTTATTCTACTGAGCTCTCTCCCCATCCGCTAAATCGTATTTTTCAATTCATAAAATATTTTCTTAAGTTTCACTTGTTTTGGCTATTTTCATAAGCAAAACTTACCTGAGATTTTCCACTTTGCTTTCATTTACTATAAAACTACAAAGCTTCAAAAAAGTAGATAAATACTAACACATGCCGATAAGAGTTTCTAGGTGATCTCTGCAAAGCTTGGGCAGGAATACCCCAAGGAGACTGTGTGTGTTCTGCTTACTCTTGTGTATTTGTTCTTAAGTTTGAGTGCAAATTGTGACTTGCTTTTCATTAGTAGAATACAACATATAGCATACCAAATACCCTCTCTGCTTAGGTCAATCATAGCAAATCTTTTAGAGGTGAGTGCCTAAATTTCACCCCCAAATTATTTGTTTATGACAAAATGCCAACCCTCCAATTACTCCTGAATACTGAAGATTTAGTTTAGAAAGAAAACAGCTTATACATTAATATTTTTCATCATAAAAGAAAAGTACTGGACCAGGAAGATTGCTCAGTGGCTTAAGCTGCTGCCTGACAAGTGCAAGGTCTTGTCAGGGAACAAAACAAACAAACAAACAAACAAATGAATAAATAACAGAGCTTTCGATGATGCACACAGCTTTTTATTGAAAGGTAAAAGTTTGCATATGACCTGCTATCACACAATTAATATGACCTTTGGTGTTGTATGCATGCTGATAATTTGTCAAAGCTTGGCTGGGGAGACCAGGCTTAAAGGCTGACAGAGAGGGCTCTGCATGCCCATCACAGCCCTTAGGTTAGAGGTTCTCTGCCAGTGGTTTAGGTTAGCTGCCAAGTGTGCTATGTCTCCTTTGTAAGTTTTATATACGTAGTTAGGAATCCCTTATTAGATTACTGCCTCACCAACTGCAGACAGAGACTCTCTGCTAGCCTTCAAGAAGCAAAGCCGAGAGCCGGGCGTGGTGGTGCAGGCCTGTAATCCCAGCACTTGGGAGGCTGAGGCAGGAGGATTGTTGTGAGTTCGAGACCAGCCTGAGCTACAAAGTGAGCATAAGGCCAACCTGAGCTGCATAGTGAGACCCTGCCTCAAAAAGACAAAAAAAAAAAAAAAAAAAAAAAAAAGAAGAAGCAAAGCCGGGCCAGAGAGATAGCTCAGAAAATGAAGCACCTCCTTAGGCAACAGAGACTAGGGGTTGATTCAGGTACCACAAGCCACACCAGTCCCACCCCATGGTTCCCTGTGCTGGCCTCCAAATCGGGACGTGGTGGCACATGCCTGTAATGCCAGTGCTGGGAGGTGGGGGTGGGCTGAGAACAGAAGGATCACTATGAATCCAAGCTGTATAGTGAGGCCTTATACCAAATACATTTTTTTTAAAGTAAAGTGTTGTACAGAAAACTATATGAAGGTTACCTCACAGAAAACTGTAGGTCACCATTAGAATCTCATGACAGCCTTCTGACAATAGCCAGTGAGATGCTGGAGCCCCTGCATGCTTGTGTTTTAGTTTTTCTTTCTTTTTTTTTTTTTTTCTTTTCTAAATGTATTTAGTATAGGTTCTACAGAGTCTCTCTATACAGGCTGGATTTCTAGTGGCCTTCTTGTTTTCAGCCTCCCAAGGTCTGGGATTACAGGCGTGTGCCACCACTTACAGACTCAAATGACTTCTCAGTGAGCCCTGGGGGTGGGGCTGGCAGGGCACACCACTAGGGATGGAGCTCTGGCCCCTGCCTCTGTCTAAGCAGGCACTTTAGTCCACTGAGTTATCTAGCCAGTCCTGTAGTTTACAATCTTCAAATTTGCAAATAGCTTAATATCTAAAATGTCCTTATGGTACCATCTTCCTTAACATAAGGCATGGAAACAGAGTCTTTTCTAAATGTGCTCCAGAGCAGATGAGGTCCTAAGAACAGGGTGAAGAGTGGCTTGAATTAAGGATCAGTAGGCTCTATGTAAATACTTGACTTGCAGGAATTCTGACCGCAAACATACTTTTAAAACATATATTGTTAGCTATGAGTATCTATCTATCTATCTATCTATCTATATAGATAGATATACACACACACACACACACACACACACACACACACACACACACCTTTTTGCATGGGATATGAGAAACAATATTTTGAACACATAGAATGATAACCCTTTCTTAGGCTATTATAGAGATCTAAAATTTGTCAAGTGTGATCTGTCTGGGTTAAACATTTCACATGCTAGAATATTTTAAAATAATAGTTATGGAGCTTGGCTCAAATATTAAATACTTTTGGCTTCCATGTGTATTCACTGAATTTAAGAAAATAAGATAACTTAAGAGCTTTGGGACTAAAGGAGTGGAAGTAGATAGTATAGAATAAAAGACATATGAAAGAGGAAGCAACACCTGTACACACCATGCTGATTATAGATATATATATATATCGAGATAGAAACAGCAAAATCTGTTACAGGCTGCGATTATATGAAGGCAATACTACTCTTCAGTTCTGCCTTCTGACCTAGTATTTCAAGCAGAAAATGCAAGTCATTTTGTGTTCACATCATTTGTTTGAGTACATTTGTTGCTGGCCAGTGCAGTAACCATCAAAATAGCAGGAGTACAGATCCTTTGTAGGTCTAACAAGGTCAACAAGAAGTCAAGAATTAGTGCGAAAATTGAAGATTCTTTGCCAGTGTTCATTCCACTATAAGATGCTCAGTTCTGTAGGGCTGCTTCAGGGGAAGCCAGCGTTTCCCTCGCAGACCTGGGATTCATAATTTGCTGGTCAAGCCTTTCGTTGTTCACTGCATTGTGAAAACCCAGCTGCACAATTATGCTAGTAAAAAGAGAATGTCATAACTCTACTATGACTTACAAGGACTACCTTTCTTCCAGAGTAAATGGAAAATGTTAAAAGAAAATGAGGGTTTTTTTTCTGACTTTATATGTTATACATACCTTTTGCGTTTTCTGTATATGAGAAAGGAAGGCAAACACAATGTATAGAATTCAGACCTCTTGGATTTCTAATGGAACTCCAAGATTCTCTAGTCCAGGGGTCTATATAACCTACAAATAAGAATATCTAGGAAAGAGCCTACAAGATATTGTTTGCCATAAAGTCCTTTGATAAATAGAGATTTGGATACTATAGAGGCAGCCTTACTTTTCAGTTATTTGAGCAATCTGATTGGTAAGAGATCATTTTTCCATTATAACTTTGTTTCCAGCAGTTCACTGCACAGTAGAAGTTTTGATTTGATTCTGTATCTTGCAGAATTCTATGCCCCTTCTGTACTGGTATATTTAAACTGATATTTGTTAAATAAATGCTGCTGTAACGTTTCTGTATTAATTTCAATTTCATCCTGATTGCTAAGCTGCTGTCTAGATGGCAAAGAGTCCATTTGCTTTTTGTTTTGTTTTTTTCTTTTAGGTGTCACTGAGTTTAAATTGTTTTCTGTCCATCCAGAAGATTTCCCTCCCTTAATGTTGTAGAGGAAGATGAACTACTCATTGAGCTGACAGGAGAAAGAGTAGTAGGATTAGTTTGGTTTTAGAAATGATATATAGCTGCAGGGTGTGAAATCTACAGAGATTCCTATGCTACAAGACCAGTTAGTCTATCACAGACTCTGCCATTATCTTTCAGCACACAAATCTACAGGCAACGCATCAAGGTCAGCTATAACTAGTTTTGAATTCTCTGTCTGTGTTGTCAGCATAATTGATTAGTAATGCCTTGCAACACGTGGTATTTTTTTAAAGCAGGCAGAGAAAAACCAGATAGTCAAGTGGAAGCATTTGAGGAATTAAACTAAGTTACAGGAAGCTGATTATCGACAATAAAATATTGATAACTTTTATTTAAATGTTATCAATAACTCTGAAAAGCTGTGATATAAAATTGGCAGAAAATAAAGTTGCTTCTACCAAGTATTTATAACTTCTGCCAACATAATGTTTTTTCTTTGTTTTGAAGTACTTATTTTTATTTATGTATTTATTTATTTACAAAAAGGGTTTTACTACGTCATTCATGCTGACTTAGAGTTCGTCATGAAGTACAGGCTGATCTCGAACTCACAAGGATCTTTCTGCCTCGGCTTCCCTAGCACTGGGGTTATTGGTATGGGCCACCATTCCCAGCTGCATCTAATCCTTTATACTTGCTGTCTTTTCTTTAGTTTTTTTTTAAAAGCCATTCCCTTATTAGGTTTAATGAAATTCTGGGAGTTAATACAATATGATATGCATTTTTTCCGACTTTGAGAATTTCATCTCTGAGCTTATAGCATATGGCGTACAGGTGGACATCTAAGTACTGAGACATTTTCAGAATTCAGTGAGCTGATCATAACTTATCAAAGGTTATTTTGTCAGATCATTACTAAAATTGAGGTAGTTGGCTTCTTTCACAGAGCAGGAGATAGCTCTAGAATCACAACTGCAATAATGTTATTGTAATTCTAATGTGCCGGTGTAAGCAGCATATCTTAAATGCTAATGGTGCCTGAAATGCAGGCACACCTTTGAATCATTCGAAGGGTAGTGAATCAAATTCTCAATTTTAAGATGAGTATTTGCTGACAAGGCTTTTGTACTTCACAATTTATGAAGTCCATCAAGTTTATCACAGGCCTTGAGGGTAAGTTTGTCATCCTTGTTTTAAGGGGGAAGCAATGGTGCTCAGCGTAAAATTGTGCATTTGTAGGCCTCTATACTACAAGTCTATTCATTTCTCTATTGGAAAAGTAGCTCCTATCTAATGGTCTATATTTTATAAAATACATCAAATATTTTCCACATCACAGTGAAGAACATGGAGCATACAATTGACTGGTAGCAAAAACCCTATGCTAGTGACCAAGAGCTCTAGATTAATAATTTTCTAAATAGCTAAACATTATTTGGATTACTCCTTTTGCTAATTATATTTTGGAAAGATACCCTAAATTTCACTGCAATTCACCTTTGTCTTCTCTAAGAGAGAAAAAGAGAATCCTAGAGGGACACTGTTTTGGTTTTGTACTGGCATACAACGAGACATCTAAAATTTGAGAGTAATTTTTTAATAATTCCAATATTAACCACTTAAGCAGAGCTCAGCAGGCGCATTCCTTTGGACTACTCACTGTTGGCTGGAGCTGTCTTGGTTTTCTCAATTAACCTGCAGCTGGGTTAGGCTGGAGGGGAAGAGAGCGGGCCTTGCATGTTTGGTATGTCGGTGTTAGCCCATGTAGACACTGTCTCTCTCACTTCTCACTTGGTATTCTTCTCTAAATGCCTTTTCATACATCCTGGCTTCTGAGAGGTAGGAAGAAGGAAGTGCGAAACCTCTTTGAAGGCCAGATATGGAACTGTCACGTACTATTTTTTTTCTATGTGGTATTGGCCAAGGCAAATGTCAACACTAGCTCTAATTTAAGGGAAAGGAAGATAGATTCTGTTTCTTAGTGTGTGCAAAAGTAGGTGCAGGCCGGGAGGAGATCAATGGAACTTACATGAGGAAACTATATCAACCTTATGAGAGCAATTTTCATTACTCAACAAGATACTGAAAGATGTATTTTTCAAATGAAAATAGTCATTAGGTAGCAGCTACAGACAAACATTTTACTCTATGGGAGCACAGCATAGTGAACAAAATATATGTTGGTTTTCTGCTCATAGTAGTAAAAAGTCAAATATCTACTAAATAAATAGATAAGCATGGATTTAAAACATTTGCAAAATCAATGAGGGAAAGCTGCACTGAGCTCTAACACAATGACTTAGATTAATGGGCCGGGAAATGCATTGCAATGAGTTATTTGTGTTGAGAGCTGTAGTCTGAGTTGGATGTAACCACGTGAAAAGACAGGGAAAGAATGCTTGAGGCAGACGGCTCAGCATGTGTGAGGGCTGTGAGCTGTGTTCTGCACACTGAAAGGTCAGTGTGTCTGGGAAGTACTTTCAGTGAGAGAGGACTGGAAAGACAGGCCTGGATAACATGGTGATTATTACAAGAGTTTTCCTTCCTTCATCCATGTGTTCAAAGTCAGTTCTTCCAAAGGTTATATATATATATATATATATATATATATATATATATATATATATATATATATATATATATATATGTTATGCAGTGGCTGGATGTGCTGGGTGACATAAGAAAACTCAAAGAGATTCTATACTTTGCTTCTTTTTCGTTAAGTACGTTCCCATAGACACCGACAGGTGTGTGTGGGCAGGAAGGCAAAAGGAAGATAAAAATTTTCAAATTGAGATTCAGCAACTTATTTTCCTAAAACCAGCTCATATCTGTTTCTTTGCTTCTGCAATTCCTAATGTTATTATTCTTATAGTTCCAACATCATTAAGTGAATTTGGGGTTGTACCTGCAAATTAAATCCGCACCTGCCCCACAAACCCAGAACTGCAGAAATTAATATTTTAATTAAGTTGACAGAGCTCATGAAAATGGCTATCCTTTAAAAATTGTAATTATGCATGCAGAACAAAGAATGTGTTCCAAATGTGATTTCCCCCACCCCTCACAAAAGCGAAGCCCAAAAGCAAATGATGAATTCAGAGCCAGACAGTTTTAACAGGCATTAAATCATTATAGATTGTGGGTATCTCTGCTTAGTACAAAAGGAATAAGCTGAGCAAGACACAGGACCTTCTGATAGAGGACAGCAATCTTCTAGGCAGTCATTTACACCAATTCACCATCTATTTCCCACATAGCCATTGTGAGCCCAGCTCTATGAAGTGCATGTACTGAGTGCACAAGCGATTATGTGAACTCCCTGTCTTGCTCTATGAACAACAAAATTCACACCAGCAAGGCTAAATAGCAAAATTAAGTGCAATGAAGAACTCAAAATTCAGTTACACTGAAAAAACGGTTCTAGAAGTTAAGAGAAGCTATTATGAGTAAAGACAAATACAAGTATTTTTCCCTTAAAAGTAGCTCCCATAATCCGCTGCTGTGATGTTGGACCTCTTTTGTCTGCTTGGCCTCCGTTTTTGTTTCCTCCTACAATAGCCGATTTGATCTTCCCCTCCTCATGGCTCAGTGACTTGTTGAATGGAGGTAAGGGTTTGGAGTGAATCTCAACATTCATGCCTGGAACGCAGGAAGATACTCTGCTCCTTACTACATCAGACTGGGATGACTCTGGGCCACTCAGCTGCTGGTAATTGCAAGAAGAGTAAAAGAAGATATTTGCCTGAGACTGTCCTCTGTCCCCAGTAAATGTTGAGTAAAGATCTGTGATACAGTTAGAGTTGCTTGAAGCTACCTATGCCGTTACATTGCTTCATTTCTTTTTTATTTTACCCTTTGCAGCCCAAGGCAATCCAACAGAGAAGGCTATAGCTTAATTTTCCTGTCCCTGAGTGCTTCTTGGATGATTCACACTGCCTAATTAGTAACTGCTTTTAATTATACTGTGTTAAAAGGAAGGGTAAATAATAATCAGGATCTTGTTTCTTTTGAGATTCTATGACACTGATTTCTTACACTTCAAGCACAGGGTTCGAGCAGTTCCTTCAAGTTGCTACCAATGATTATATGTATTGGAACAAAGAGTTTAGGGGATAAAAAGAAACAATAAAAAGACAACTAAATTCTTGGGTATATGTAGTGGAAATACTAAAGATTTTTCATCTTGTCTGTAGTCATAATAGAACTAAAAAGCCAATTTATAATTGTCAACAGTTTACAAATTATTAATTTACCTTGAAATATTTTTTTTAATTTCATAGCATGCTATACACTTTTAAAATAAGACTTAAATCATATTTAACTATGTAGGTAGAGCCTAGCACTAGGGGCTAAAGTACCTGGAGTTTCTTTAAAATATCTGCTGTTAAAAAGCTCAATTTTGGGGGTTATGGTGAAAGCGATGCTAAGATTGCTGGAGAGTAAGGGAGGATTGGGCTTTAATACTGTGATAGAGTCAATTAAAAATTATGGGAATAGTAGAAATAAAACAATAAAAAGAAACGCATGACTATAAAAATATATGTCTATATACATATATAGCAATAGACAAATGTGCACACACCTATACAAAAGATTTCAGAATGAAGATTGCTGCATAAAGAGGAACTGTATGAGGTAGGAGTGATGTATGCAGCCAGAAAGTGCACACGTTGAAGGGGGTCATCTAGAGTTATGCTTTAAAATGGATAAGGAAAATAATTTACAAGCTGCATTGTGACCTATTGGTAGCACTGATTGTCATCTTGAAGTAGCAAATCACTGTTAATATACTATTGAAGTCTACGTCAAGGAAACACTTGCATCATGGTCTCTGTAGATACAGACATATGTTCTCTATTGAGGGTGTGGGAGAACACAGGCTTGCTCCAGAGGAATGGTCAGCTTTGCCCCTCCACTTGCAAACTGAAACATAGTTGAGTTGGCTGAAGGTGACACAACAGTAATGCAGTGGTGGAGTTCCTGAAGATTCACTTCACATAGTTAAACCATCAACACACTCTGCTTTCCACGAGTCCTCCGACAAGGAAACTCAGTAATCACAAAGATAGAGCCCCCAAACAAAATAGTCACACCCTTTAGAATCCAACATCTAAGTATAAGCTTAGAATGAAAGAATAATATTAATCAAATGAAAGTATCATTAGCTAAGAGATGCAGAACATGTCTAACTGATTAACATGCCTGGAATGCCATTAGTAAAAGTTTTCTTGATCATATTTTTCAGTGAAAAGTATCACAATGTTAGTGACTAGAGACACAGAGGTAACACAGACAGGACCTGTGATTTAAATATTCATAACACAATAGCAGAATACACAGGTATTCACCAAATGTATGTAAGACAGAAAAATCAACAAGCAGTCTCAGGAAACAAAAGTGGTTAATAAAATCCTTCCTAAACAAGTTCTGTGCGAATTTGTTCTCAAGGGCTCAGTGTTGCAGGACTCTCTAGTGGCATCATGATGTGATAGAACGGTACCAGAAACACCTTATTACAACTAATTTCCAAATGTCGGCTTTTAACATTAGTGGGATAGTTTATGTGTTGTCTAAGGATGTGATACTGTCAGGTAGGGTGCCTAGAAAGTTGATTAGTTAAGAAAAATCACAAAGTGCACTCTATTTTTGACATGAAGATGGTTGAGTGTATACATGTGGAAGGAAATATCAAGGAAACTTGGTTCAAATAAAAAAAAAAAACTTCATGTAGCAAATATTTTGGAAGAGTTTAGAGCAATCCCTAACAAATAAATGGACTAATCCAGTCTTTGCTTTCCATGTAACGAATAAAGGAAAGAAAATATAGTTATCCTATAATACTGTTCTGTATCCATAGATTCAATAGAATTATGTTTAAAAGATTTGAGAAAAAAAGTCTATATTTACCAGCTACATATAGTTTTTATCACTGCTCTTTAAAAATATAGGATAGTGACTATTTATATATTATTTACATGTATTGAGTATTGCAATGTTGAGACGATTTAAAGAATACATGAGCATGTATATATGTAATGGTTGATTAATTGTGTCAACTCGTGATATTCAGAACCTTAAATAAATCAGCTTAGCAATTTCAGACCCTAGGATGTAGTGGGCCCAACCTAGGGAAACTCATGACCTGGAATTCTAGGGGAAAAGAATAAACATGGCCTTGTTGGTGTACTTTGGAGGAGACCAAGCCTTCCCCTTCAGCTTGGAGGTCATCTCCTAGCTTCTAAGACAGACTCCTTAACTCCTGATCTTTCAGCCTTTCAGCACAGACCCTTCAGCCTGCCCTGATAACCCATGACTCTCCTGATATAGACTTTCATGGAGCAGTGCAATGAACTCCATGCCTTGGACTGAGAGTTTCAGTCTCCACTGTAAAGTCCCCCTTCTGCCCTCTTCCTCATCCCATTCTGTGGCTGACTAGGTTAAGCTGTTTCTCTAATAAAACACGGACAGATCCAGTATATTATTGCATTTTATAAAGAATTTGAGTAAATATAAATTTTGTTTTCTTCTTCTAGGGGGTTCTATAATAACCTCTCTATAGATATTTGGGTACCATTGTAAGGTTACAAGATAGTGATGAAGAATGAAGCCAAGTAGGATGGTCCTGTGGCAGTGGTGTTGGTGGGAAGAGCATAGGTTAAGTTCTGTAGATTTTCTAACCTTAGTGCTTTAGTCTCCTACTGATGCTTCCCACTCACTGAATGCTGTTTGAAACTAGCTGGGTGTATCAACTCATAAGGGTTGTTCAGTGTGCTGAACAACCTAGAAAATTATAAATGGAAAGGACTAATCACAATGGAGATTAGCTACAATAGGCTGGGGAGAATTTACAAGCCCTTCTGTAGACCAAATCTTATTTCACTCAGTACCTTCTAATTCCTGGTGTTTTTGTTGCTTTTTTCTCAAATACAAAAGATTTGAGAAAAAAGTCTACATTTACCAGATACATATTGAGCTATGATTTCATGGGCCTACTACATCCTAGGATCTGAAATTGCTAAGCTGATTTATTTAAGGTTCTGAACATCACAAGTTGATGCAATTAATCAACCATTTCATATACACATGCTCATGCATTCTGTAAATCATCTCAATATTGCAATA
Source organism: Ctenomys sociabilis (assembly GCA_004027165.1). Taxonomy (NCBI): domain Eukaryota; kingdom Metazoa; phylum Chordata; class Mammalia; order Rodentia; family Ctenomyidae; genus Ctenomys; species Ctenomys sociabilis. Next base: position 11,220 of record PVKA01009293.1, on the reverse strand, counting down.
CTCAATACATGTAAGGTATTATTGACAACTACTCTAACCTTTGTATGTTTCTATAATCACAGATAAGTGTTTGTCCATGTATTCTAGACACTTGTGCAACTGCCTCATGTTGACACTAAAAGTATTCCCTCTTCCATCCTCGTTTTTTTTCAAGATTGGCTTTTGTGAATCTTTATTCAGCAGCTTGGTCGCCTTTGCACAGTACTTTCAAACTAAAAACATGACATTGGGTAAAGTGACTCCACCAAATTAAACATACATGTATGGACTTCATTAGAGTGTAGTTTTCAAAACATGAAATCATAGTTCTCATACCAATATAAAATAACTCCTAAAATAAATGAAATATCCAGGGAGATACTAAAGCCAGATAAAAGGAGAATATAAAGAACTTTTTATTTTAACTTCCTAATTTAAGGAAAGGACAAACAGATTTAATGGAATGTGCTTTAAGTTTCTAGAGCATAAAGAACTAAGGAGCTAAGATTTGTTTTCCGCAAAGCAAGAATTACTGACGCCTTTTCTTCCTGAAGCCGCAGATTAAACTCAAACTTATAGAACTTTAAAATAATGCCTTTGAGAAAAGCTCATTCAGACAAGCTCATCTCCTACTGCACTGAACATCCAATATTTTCCATCACCTAGTTCATATTTCAGATTTTTTAAAAGAAATTTAGAATATACCCAAGAACTTTCCAAGCTCCTTTCTGAGATCAATGTGTCTTAAGAAATTATTTTTGGTAAACCAAATCATAGAAACATTCAGGTTGGTTTGAACTAAGTTCCATATCATTTACTGAAGAAAAGTACCCAAAAGAGAGAAGGGGATGGAGGGAGAAAGAGATGGAAAGACAGAGTGAGAAGGAGAGACAGAGACAGAGTCAGAGACAGAGACACAAAGAGACAGACAGAGACACAGAGACACAGAGACAGAGACAGAGACAGAGAAATCCTTATCATCTTTTACTCTGTGAGATATTGTTTGCTATTTATTTATTTATTTATTTATTTATTTATTTATTTATTTATTTATTTATTTATTTTTGTGGAACTGGGGATTGAACTCATGCTCTTGCACTTGCCAGGGAAGCACTTATTCCACTGAGCCATCTCCCCAGCCCATATTATTGTTTGCTTTTCAAAGAACAATAACTTTATCTCAAGTAGTGTTTCCCCTTTAAATTGGTCTGACTTTTATTGAAATGACTGATTTATAATTGCTCTAGCCTCAAGATGGAGAATCCTAGGAAGTTCAATATCAGTTTATTGTATTGTTATTTACTATGGCAATAGAGATGGTCATATTTCTGACTCTATCCGTAGTTTTCTGTTCTTCTACTAATTAGTCATGTTCTCTTCATTTCTTTGGAAGCGTGGAGAACATCTTCAGCACAGAATTCTGTGACTCATCTTCTGATGCTTTTTGGTCCTTACGCAAACCAGAGAGGAGTCACTGTTGGTCTCCAGACACCTGGCAGACTAGTTCATACTTCCTTGGATTTCTGCTATCTTTTCTTTCTTGTTGCTACTAAAACACTTTTGTGCAGCCCGATTTATCAGAACAGAGTTTCTCTCAGAAACAACTGCTACTGAAATTTTCATTCGAGTTAAAAATAAAATTATTCCCAATACCAATATAGTGACTTTGAATTCAGGGCAGGTCTATTTTTTTTTTTTTAATTTGAAAGACACTATAGCATCTTCTGGCTTAAAATCATGCTTTAGGGAAGCAATAATGAGGAAGAGAGGATGACAAGAAGATTTCTAAGGGAGACTGAGTTTATCTATGACTGCATATACGACTATTGGAAACATGCCATTATTACTATAAAGTTAAATTTCTTACAACCATCTTCTGCTTTTTTTCAGAAAATACTTTTACACTGATCCTAGATTACTGCAGATCTAATGTTCAGTTTGAGAACATTATTGTTCATACTTTTTATTATGCCATATTTACCATCAGGCAACTGAAATATGGTTCAATTCAATATTGAGAGAGAGAGAGAACATGTTGATAGCTTTCATCATAATAAACTCATAATTCTCATATTTTATTATATTATAAATCTCTTACTATATATATTTCTAAATCGAATATTAAGATATGCATGTACATAGAGAGTTAAGAGATGTATGTATGTATAGGAAAAATGTAATATGTACAATTTGATCATTTTTGAGCATCATAGAAATTGTTTCAGAATTTGGAGCATTTCTGATTTTTGATTTTTGATTTAGAAATGACTAATCAAGAAAGTCTTTGTAAATGTTCCAAAATCTGTGAATTTCAGCTTCAGGCAAGGGCTCCTTAATCTGTTTATGATTCAATATATCTTGTGTTGAGGTTTCCACTGCCTGTTTTGAAGCATATCCCCCTAATGAGGGGAATAGTCATGGCTCCTTCAACATTGTCCAAGGATTTGTGCAAAGTGATGAAAAATTTAAGCCCAGCCTTTTCCCAGCTGAGGTCATACAAAGAAATATTCTGTCCTGCATTTCTGCTGTTGCAGTGAGAAGTCCAGAGGCAAGCTCCAGAAGTGCGGGGGGATTCCAGCCCCAGCACCTGTGAGGAGCAAGGCCCACAGCCCAAGAGCTCCTCTTTCATCAAATGAAAGAAAACAGAATCTGTAAGGATGAGCCGTTTTGGAATTGAAAATTGCAACCTAAGTGCTTGTATATTTATACTATTATAATTTACATGTAAATAGCAATTGTTATTCTATATAAATAATATGCTTATCAGATATAAATATAGAATGATATACATATTGCTACTCAGAAGAGCAGTTCGGTGCTTCCTTACAATACATACTTCAACTTTATATAACATGACTATCACAAATAATGAGAATTATCCATGTACACACTCAGTTCTGTCACTGTTACTTAAAGGCAGTATTTAATGAATATTTGTGTGTCTATCAAAGCAAAAGGGGTTAGCAAACCAAACCCAAGACAATAATTAGAATAGCTATAAAATTTTAAAAGACTGGTAAGAAGCTCTGGAAGTGGAGTAGATAGGACAGAGAGGAAAGATGTGCATGTACCAATACCCAAAGATGAATGTTCTCAGTGTATTTCACACATGTATATTAATAAAAAAGGAAGGATAAAGAACTTAATAATGTGTAAGATTAAAATATAACAAAGACAGCTATACTGTATGCTGCTAATACTAGGATATGTTTAGTGTCATTTCATCCACTCAATATTTATTAAATTTTTTATACTAGGGATCGAACTCAGAACCTTGCGCTTGCCAGGCACTGAGCTATTTCCACTACCCTTGTTAGATAATTTTAATCAATGACAGTAGCCTCCTACCAGTACAGATAATGAGAGGTTGATCTTTATTCACTGAAACATAACAGGCAATTCTGATCCATTTGCATGTTCAAGAAATGAGAGCTTTCTATAGTGTGACATTTTCTGTTACTTGGTTGATAAAATCAGGAACAGTAATGGTGATGTGCTATAGCTTCTTTGTCCCAGCACCAAATCTGGAATAAGGCCAAAACAAAGGGACAGATGATCACACACTGCAGTAGTGGGGTGGTTTGCTGCTGGGGAGCTGGGTTCATGCTGTCCCTAAGCTTCTTCAGAATTCACATTTATGTGCTATGGAAGAAAACAAAAACTACTCAAACCACATCAGAACCAGGAAAAAAATGGTTTCTGTGAGCTTGACAGGTGAAAAATGGTCTCCTCACTACTCAACAGAAGATTCTCCTGTTCCCTAAGAATCACAGGACATTCTGCCAAGTTCAGCCCTGGTGACGGCTCCTCATGTGGCCTCCATGATTTGAGTAAGGTTGTCATGACACGAGGCTGCAATAGTTTGTGTTCCGTTTGGTGTTTGATGATAAATTTATGGTTTAGATCAAGTCCTGACAAAGCATAAATAGTTGCTATCCTGTATACAAAAAGTGACCAGCTTACTACTTATTTTACCTCAAAGCAAAATGCGCTCTGACAAGAAGGCAGCAATGAAGGCTCACATTGCAGAGGTGACTATAACCTTCTGCTGGGAGGACAAAACAGTTAAATTCCTCTGGGCAGAGGTCCAGAAATGGCAGAAGAAAAAGGAAATGAGGTTCTGATTGAAAGTGTTACATCTGTGTTTAGGAAAACTGCTTTAAATGGAGCCCCTTTACTCATCTGTGTTGAAGTGGTGGAGTATCTTTAAATATTTCGAATCTTCTCACATATCTTAGATATGATCAAGCCAGCTGGACAATCTAAATTTATGGGGTATCTTTTACTATCCCACAAATCATCTTCTTTATATTTCAATAAAAGTATTTGAAGTGGTCAAATGATGCCTTTGAGTTATCATTTTTTGGAAATGTACTTCATATACTAATAAACAACTTCAAATGCACAAATTAAAAATTAATTTGCATCAAGCACACATACATGTACACACACAAAGGTACATTCAGAGATTCATACAGTGCATTATGGTATTGCCACTCCAATACGCTGAAAGGAAATCATCAATCATATAAGGGACAGAAATATCCAGGCAAAAGGGCCAGCCAGATAGCTCAGCAGATTATAGCACCTGCAAGCAGGTGCAGGGCCCAGGGCTTTGATCCCTGGATGCACTAAGACTGGACATGGTGGCATGGGCCTGTAATCCAAGCTCTTAGGAGGCTGTAAACAGGTGGATCACTACAAGTCTGATTTAGTAGTGAGACCCTGAATACCCTTGTAGACCTTTCGCTAAAGTACAGAGAAAAAAAAAAAAAAAACAAAGGAAAAGAAATATCTAGGCAGACAATATAACGAAAAAGACCCCATTTGTCAAAGAATGTTTTAAATAATGAAATGCACTGACTGCTCAGTAATATATTTGTGATCCAGATAGGGTGAGTTTTATTCCAGAACTTGGATGACTGAGGCAGGAGGATCGCTGCGTAACTTTGAGACCAGCCTAGCTTATGAGGCTAAGGCCAGCCTGCATGATATAATGAGATCCAATCTAAAAAATAGTGATAGTTTATTGGTTAAGTAGTTAAGTGGAGCAAACACAGAGAAAAGAAGAAAATTCAAATTTGATAAAAGATTTAAAAGGAGACTTGACAATGGAAAATACAACATGGTCTTTATTAGAAATATTCTGTACAATAAAAGTATCAAATCTCTGTAAGTAAATTCATAAAATTATCAAGATTTCAATAAAATAGAAATTAAACAATATTTCATGCTTTATAATTGTACTGATAGAATATTGTGATTAGCCCTAAGATTTCTGAAATAGAAATATTTAAAAATTTGAATTTTCTTTGAAAGTCATACTAAATATAATGTTTGCATTTGAAATTACAGGTGGAAAAATAGAGTACTAATAAATTTGTTTAGGACAACTGCCTTTAATCAACTAAAATTATGCTTTCTTAATTTGGAAAATAATTTCCAGGTGTATTAAGGACATAAATGTGAATGAAAGAAAAAAAAAATTGAAAATGCCACGGAAAAGTTGAGAAAATTTTGCTTTAGATTGCAATGGGAAAGTTTTTATGTTTATTTTTTTCTTCTTGTTGTAGCTATTGGAGATACAACCTAGGCCTTCACCTGTCATAGGCAAGCACGTACCACTGAGCTACATTCCTGTCTCCTATCTAATTGTGCTTTAAAATAGAGGTTATAAAATAAAAAAATCTCAACACTGGGGGGCTTGATGTAGGAGGTTGGCTTCTAATTCAGGGCCAGCCTGACTTACCAATTGAACTCAACACCAGCCTGAACTGCATAAGAAGACACTGTCTCAAAAAATTAAATGAATACATAAAAAAATCATGGATTTGATTACATAGTTCTACAGTATTGTACTATACAGCACTTATGCCAGAAGATCAGAAACAAATTTAGTAATTCCAAGTCATAAAATAGGAAATATATTTCTGGTCTTTTTTTTTTTTTCTGTATTTAGGGAAAGGACTACAGGGTGTTTGAGGTCTCACTAGTAGATCAGACTCAGTGATCCACCTGTTTACAGCCTCCCAAGAGCTGGAATTATAGGTGATCACCACCATGTCCAGTCTCAATTGCCTTCTCAGGGTGCCCTGGGTGTAGGGCAGGCACTGTAGGCCTGGGGATCTAACTTCTGGCCCCTGCACCTGCTTGCAGGCACTTTAATCCGCTGAGGTATTTGGCTGGCTCTGTGTTTCTGGTCTTTATAGATAAACTTTCCTATAAGTCAGTAAGAACAAGTAATAACAGTTCAAGTAAAAAGGGCAAGAAGTTTAGATACCTGCAAGAAATGAAAATAAAAATGATCAATAAAGACTTGAAAAGTTCCCAATTTCAAATTGCTAGAATTACTAGAATTACTAGAAATTAATAGAATGAAAAACTAAAGGTACAAGCTAATATTTGCCATTTAGAAAAAAATAGAATGATTGCAAATGCATTATGTTGTTGAGAATTTGGAAAACAATCATTCGTGTGTATTTTCCCAGGAAGGTAAAATAATACTACATTTATGTAAGTAATTTGTCAATAATTATGGAAATTTGAAGCAGAGGCAGTCATTCTGCCCCCACGAATTTGTTCTATGTATGTGCTTCCACAAATATGCACATATATTCATGTCAAGAGCTACATGGGGGGCAAAAGTTGGAGAATTATTAGTCTGAGGCCACCCTGGTCAGCTTAGTAAGATTCTACTCAATCAGATGGAAAATCAAACTAATACATCCAGTTAAATGAGTCATATAATTGGTATGCACAGGATAATTCACTTTAAAAAATAAAGATAAAGGACATCAACATATATGGATATAGAGCAATTGCCAGAACATATATTAGCAATCTGACAGAACAGATTGCTAGAATTTTTATTTTTATTTTTATTTCTTGGCCGAACTGGGGATTGAACTCAGGCCCTTGTGCTTGCCAGGGAAGTGCTTATTCTACTGAGCCATCTCCCCAGCCCCAAGATTTGTTAAAAGAGGAAAAGTAGCACACACATGTGTACACATGTTAAGTATTTATTAAAAGAGGGAAACACAACACACACATGTCTTCACATCCTATGTGAGAATGCCTCTACGCAAGGACACTAGAATCTGGCTGGGGGTCACTGCTGGAGAAGAAAACACAGTTGCTGGAAGGTCTTGTATATTTTTGCCTTCTTCTAGTGTTTTACACTTCACCATCTGCATCCAGTATCTAAAAATCAATGAGTTGTTATAAACAGTTAAGAAGAATGCATAGAGATTTATCAGGTCAGATGTTATGGAATTGTGATGCTAAGGGCTGGAGCAGCATCGGAAGTCTCCAGAAGACAGATCATGTGATACCCGCCAATCAGAAATGAAGCCAGAAAATGGAATAAGGAGGAAATTTAAGAGCTAAATCAAAGAGGACCAGGGCCTGTCCCAGAACCACCCAACTTTATTTTAGGCAGCACACTCTGCTGTCTCAGAGTGTGAGTCAGCCCTTGTTTGCAATCTGAAAATCATTTCTATAATCCCCTCAAACTAAAATCAATAGTGTTCACTCTATCTGATTAATTCATTTCCACTCACCACCTTCCAGCACAGATGTTTTCTAAGTAATTTTAGCATCAGACCTCTTTAAAATAAAATATGATGCAGCTTCTAAATAGCTGTATAAGTAAGTGGAGGCTGTTCAGCTTGAATGGGGGAAAAATGGAAGGGACCCACCAGTTCATCTGCATAAACTTAGCTCAGTTTTGTGTCCCAGCAGCCGGCATACCTGAGTCTCACTGGTACAGACTGGGAGCTTTCATTCTTAATGAGACAGAAAACTATAATATTGATACCATATAGTAAACATGATAATACATATACTATATATATAGTATATATTTCATATACTATAAAATATAGTGTATTTTAATATATTATTTAAATGAAGTATATATCTTATATACTATATAAAAATATATAAATATATATTTACTTTATATATACTATATACTAATATATATTCTAATATACATACTAAGTAAGATACACATATTTAATTATTACATATGCTATATGTATACTATACCACATAATAGTAATATACATATATATTTATTTATTTATTTTGCCTAGATTTTAATTTGACTGCTTTTTGCCTCTTGATTTGGAGTTTTTCATACATACAGAATATTAAATTTTCATCAGATACATGGTTTGAAACATTTCCCCCATTCTACAATTTTTCATTTTCATGTTCATGACAATACTCTTCCATAAAATTTTTTCCATTTTCACAAAATCCAATTTATCTATTTTTTATATTAATACATATATTTAAATATATGCATATTTTATGCATTGTCCGATTTGGTAACCTCAGGAATCTAATACACAGCGGAACAGTCTATGCCTGCCCCCTGGATTGCAAGTGGGCAGAGGTCTAGTCTACAGAACTCCGGGAGTTCTCAGGGACCTATTCCCTCTTTGCAGTGTTTAACTTAGCATTCATAGATAACCAATGTGAGGCTACAATGTAGGGAGTAAGAAAGCCAGAGAATTCCAGGGTTTTTCCCACCAGCTGGAGTCACTGTTCAGTGCAGGCAGCTTTTATTTTCTACTTTGCATCAAAGATCAATTTTTCCTACCTTCTCCCTCCATAACTTTGATACTGGAAAGAGTTGCTTAATTTTACAAACAAAATCTAAGTTTTTCTCTGTCAACTTTCTTTTTCTTTCAGCCCCTGTTTAAGTACGTGCGTGTGTGAACACATGCATATGTATAATGTATGCTGTATATCTGTACAATCGTCTTGATTTTCCCTGGGGCGGGCTGGCTCAGCCCACCCTGAAGTTGGGGCCAGAGCGGCATGTGGTGCTGGGGGTGAAGCGCGGTCCCGTGCGCCTGTGTAAGCTTGCCTAAACACGCGCTTTAGGCTGCGGAGCTATCTTGCCGGCCACCTGCTTTTTGCCTTTTTCATGTTATTCCCTTTTATTTAAAAGAGTTCCATTTTTTTTTAATTATTCCAGGATAAAGGTTTTAAAATGTAGATATTTATTTATTATTATTATTATTATTATTATTTTTTTTTTTTGCAGAACTGGGGATTGAATTTAGGCCCTTGCGCTGGAAGCACTTATTCCACTGAGCCATCTCCCCAGCCCCTTAAAATGTAGATAATGGTTAAAGCTATTCAGTAAATTCTCTCACATCTGTCTCTGTGATTGTGGAGCCAGGGTTAACTTCCCAGCTGCAACCACACACCACATGGATTCTGACCCTCTTCTGTTCACCCACTTGATCTCCACTCCAGCTTAGATTTTACATATTCTTTTTACCAATGACCTTTGGATGGAACTCGTGTGCTTACCTAGAATTCTATCACTTTTCCAACTGCATCTTTTCAACTGCTCTCAGTCCTGAAACTTGGCTCCACCACTTTTTTCCTAAAGATGCCCAAGGCGGGGGAATTTATTACTTGTGAGAAACGATATACATGTACTTTGAGAACCATTGGAGGTCACTCATTCCTTTAGCATATGACTACTGTATTAACACATTTAATTAAGTCTATTAGTTTTATGATTGCAATCACTCCATGTAGGAGATATGAATGCATTTTTCAAGCTTCCTAAGCACAGTCAAGTGGAAAAGAGAGGCTATTCTACAAATTCTTGTTCAATTATTTCTAGATGAATCCCTCTAAGTGATTGCTTAGGATTTGTTTTGTCTTGTTTCATTTTTAACATTTTAAAAGGGTTTTTCACAAGTCTGCTTAGAATCTTGCAATTTCATTTTATATAATGGCATTTAGTGATAAACTTTATGAGGGTTAGTTTAACAGTTTTCAAATTTAGGTGTATTTTGGCCTTCCTGGGATGATTTTCAAAACACACTATGCAGGCTCTAGTTCCATAGCATGGTGAGGTAGCCTCTTGGAATGGCTCTCCTAATTATAAAAACTAAGAAATTTGAAGAAACACTGAAACAGTAGTTGTAAATCCATTGTAAGATGACACAGAAATAAAATGCTTCCAAAAGATGCTGTGAAAAAAGTAGGAGGCATGAAGATGTATTAATCCACTTTCCCACTGCTGAGGCATAATAAGAAATGCCCACAACTTGAAGCAGAGGAGGATTTCTTCAACTCTCAGTAACAGGAAGGTCCAGGAGGAGGATGTGTCTCTGCTAAGCCATTAGTTCATAGAGGTCTGGGACACAGAGCAGCAGCATAACAGCACCCAAGAGGATAGCATCAGAAACCACAAATACAAGAATAGTGTGTACATTTCATCTAAAAAAAGTTACACTCAAAGACACGTTGCCACGAATGCCCTCAAAATGTTCCCTCTTACTTTGAGCACACTTATTCCCTCTCTCTTGTCCCTCTGCAGCATTTCTGGAATTGTCTTTTCCTGAAGATCTTTAGCTGTATTCTCATGGGTGCCCTGATGCCATGAGATAACTTGAAATTTTGTATCTTTCCAGATCATTCTGCCCATGGGGAAGGGACAGAAGTTGCACGGTGAGGAACATGAGTGAAAACACAGAAAAACCATGTGGCGCTTGCCCTTCTGTTAGCACTCAGGAGCAGCATTCGCTGACTTCATCACCTCTCACGAAGACACAAATTGGGATTTCCGGAACTGCTTCAGAAAGTGGCAAGCGTGAGCGGGATGCAAGGCTAGAGCAAAGGGGATTATTTCAAGGGAGATTAATAGCAATGTGCTTTTGGTGTAATAAAGTTTTAACTGAAGTATTCCCTGGATTTTCTGATTGCTCTTTATAATACTCAAGGTCATATCTCCTTGACAACACAGACACATCCAGAATTGTGCTCCACCCATGCTCTGATCTTCCAAATAATGCACTGACACAGCAAAGCTCATCCATCCCGTCCCACAGAGAACACATGGCCTCTAGTTCAATGGCCAATAGAGTTCTTGTTCTCACCAGAAACTTCCTTAACCTGGGCTTTATTGCCTGTGAATGTTCCCGTCATCATTTGGGTCTTTTCAGTTCCAATCAGAAGTAGGATCTTCAGGCTCTCCTTATAGCATTCCTTCCTTCTTTCATTCTTTCCTTCATGTTTACGTCTTCCTTTTTTTTTTCTTTTTGTTACTTATTTGAAATTGAGGTCTTGTTAAGTCATTAGTTTTTTTTTTTTTTTTTTTTTTTTTTTTTTTTTTTTTTTTTTTTTTTTTTTTTTTTTTTTTTTTTTTTTTTTTTTTTTTTTTTTTTTTTTTTTTTTTTTTTTTTTTTTTTTTTTTTTTTTTTTTTT
>PVKA01009292.1:0-69049 GCA_004027165.1 Ctenomys sociabilis | reverse complement strand
ATATATATATATATATATATATATATTATTGTCCACTTATAATAAAGTGCATCAGAGAGAGAACCACAAGTAACTGGGAGTATTTCTGACTGTTTATATCATACTTTAAAAAATTCATGAAATTTAATATCATTCTTTTAAAATTGTGCAAAAATCACAAATAATTTTAATGAAGGAAAGTTAAACCTGAAGATTAAGCACAGAAATGGGTAATGAATCACAGTATCGGTTTTGAGAATTTTACTCGTCAGCAGAAGCATCTTCCACTAAAAGTCGCCACCAAGGGAAGCAACATGATTCAGTCCCACAGCACTGAAAACCATGTAGTCTGTGACAGCATCTCTAGCTCAAGAATTTTGCGGCAGCTGGTGCTTTTTTCGTACATGATGAGGAACCAGCAAAAGCCAGGTTTGCAAGGAGTCTAAACGGAAAGGTCCCAAAGACCTTTCCGGCATAAGGTAGAAGATTCTGCCCAAGGAAAAAATATCTCCTCTGTCAGAGCTGGCAAACTTGATGTGAAAAGATACTATTTCAGGATCTAGTTTTTTTACTCCTTTGCATTACTTTACTGCAAGCTGAAAATAATAAACTTATGAAAGCATAGGTGAGAGTCAGATGATTGAACTCATAATTTTAAGTATGTCTTAAATAGATGTCATTATGACTCCATTAAAGTTTTTAAAATTTTTAATGAGGAAAACAGTCAGAGAGAAAAAAGAAAGGGCAAGGTGAGCATGAATCTACTCAGGTGAGAAGGCCTGCCTTTGCAAAAGAGCCTTTATTACATCTGTCAGTATGTCACAAGGTATTCAAAGATTGTTCTTGACAATTAGGATAATCTTACATATTTTCCCTCTCAGACATACAGAACTAATGAACACCTGAAAGCTGAAAAGATTTAGTGTACAATTACCTGAAATCTCAAAAAATAAAACACAGCTTTGAAAAGATGTAAGTAACTATGAAGAAGTAGCACGTAACATTTTAATTAAATCTAATATTATGTAGCAGCCAACTAAATTAATAATAGAGATATATTATAGACTTCACAAATGAGAGTAGAAAAGAATGCGCTTTAGAGTGGATGACAGTAAAAGATGTATGATCACCTTTTTTGTAAATGTTACTGATATACACTAAAACTAAAAGTGAACACGTGTAAGCACAAGTAAAACATGACTACAATTTAAACCATCAGAGCTACTCTGTATATCATATACACTGAAAACAAGTTTTAATGGTGAAAAGCAAAGAATGGTCATGAAAGATGTAAGTTAAAAAAACGATGCATTTAGTATACCTTTTATAATTCAGAGGTATTTATTCAACACTTTCAATATTTTTGATATTTTTATTCCACTGATTTGGATCTTCCAGGACACTGGGTGAGTGCATTCAATCCAAAATATGCAATCGATATATGAATTGGGAAGAGAGTGTTCATTGGGGAAAGGAGAAGAAAGAAGGGAAGAAAGAAAGAAAGAAAGAAAGAAAGAAAGAAAGAAAGAAAGAAAGAAAGAAAGAAAGAAAGAAAGAAAGAAAGAAGAAATAAAAAGAATACACACACAAACACACAATAGTTTTAATTTGTTTTTATTTTTTTGAGGAACAGGGAATTGAACTCAGGTCATTACATTTGCCAAGCAAGTGCTTATTCTACTGAGCCATCTCCCCAGCCCAATAATTTTATAACTGATTTCTCTTAGCTCATTAAGAAAAAATTTTGTGCTAATATTGTTTGGACAAAATATCTTATCTATATTTTGCACTCTGAATAACTACTCTGAAGAAAATAATATGCAATTACTAATTACTGTAGCCCTCATACTAATCTATTCAGAAACATTTATTGCTATCTTATTTTTCTTTTTAAAGTAAAAAAAATTCCAAAAACTAATTGTCAGTATAAAATGTTTATTATCAGGCTGTAAACTTTCTTATTATACTTTGTGCTCTCTAGATCCATACTGGGTAAATAGCCTTAATATCTGATAAAATCTAATTGTAGTATTTGCACTGGCATTTTGTGTTTTGCAGTCATAATATAAGTTTTAATTACAGCATTACTTCCTGTAGCCTCATTTCCCATATTGAAAGGAGCTGTATATCTTCACTAGTCTCTGTTTCCTGGACTCAGTCTTTTTCATCTTACGTAACTACTACCAGCTCATATTTCCTTATCTGATTTATGGAGTCAATAACATTTTGAGTTTTAATGAGAATGTAAATTGATGTAGAAATAGCAATGTGTGGTGTGTGTGTGAGAGAGAGAGATGGAGAGGGAAAGACAGAGACAGACACAAAGGGAGAAGGAGGGAAGGAGGATGTAAAAGTAAGATATAGTTATGCACGATGGCTATGATTCTAAAGAGTCTTAGTAATTCATTAGGGTTTTCAGCCTGTCTCGTCTACTCATCCTAAATTAAAAGAAAGAAAATTGTGTGTATGTGTGTGTGTGTGTGTGTGTGTGTGTATGTGTCTGTCTGTCTGTCTGTATTTTTCCAAAAAGAATATATTACAAAGACAAACCATATTGTTAAGAGACAATAGTAGTTAGCTTTAAATTATGCTTTAGGAAGCTTAAGAAAATTTAAAGGAGATGTAATGAATGAATAGCCTTCCACGTCTGACCTAAATTCAGATCAAGAATTTTGCTTTTGTCCTTAACCTCTCTTTCCTATATAGCTATGCCATATTTTTAGAAATGTAAAAGAAAGCTATGTTAAATTAATTTTTGTAGATTTTTCTTTCTCCATAAATGACCTTATGTAATATTTTATTTGATATAAAAACTGTTAGAATAAATTTTCTTATATTTTTTGCAGTAAGACTTAAGATTTTGGAATTTAAATCTGTGATGCTGAATGTCAGTTTTCCATTTTTCAGCTGCGTGACCTGAGGCATATCATTAGCTATTATTAGTTATAACTTGCATTGAAAGTTAAATTATTATTATTTTACATGAAACACTTATAGACATATGTATGTATGTATGTATGTACATATGTACACATGTAAGAGCAAGTCATAAACCACCTAAATTGATTATAGTATGAGTAGATTGGAGAAACAAAATTTAATTAATTTATCTTAAATTCTATCTGAGTAAAATAGGGCTGTGGAGATAGCTCAGTAGAATAAGTGCTTGCCTGGCAAGCACAGGGTCCCGAGTTCAATCCCCAATTCTGAAAAAAATAATAATAAAAAAGAAAAAAAGAAAATAGTGAAACTTTTATAAAAGGTGGTATGTTAGTTGTTTTCCTATTGCTGGGACAAAATGCATACATGTGCAATTTAAAGGAGAGGTTTAATTTGAAGTAAAATTTCCAAGATTTATTCCAAGGCCAGCTGACCCAGAGCAGAAGCAGGCTGGCCCAGTGACAGGACCTGGCTGCAGAAAGCTGCTGAACCCCAGAGAGATGTAATGCAGAGAGATGGAAGGGCCTGCTTAAGGGACCAGCCCTGCAGAGAACTACCTGGGCTGCACCTCTACCAGCCTCACCTCTGCTACACCTATGACAACATGTTCAACTGTGAACTCATCTGCAGTTGAATCTACTGATGGGTGCATGCCCAGTGACTTCCACTTTCCAAAAGCCATTGTTCTGAATAAAAGAGATAATTTTAGGAGTGGGTGCATTTTAAACCTAAACCATAACAGACAGCAAAAATCTATTACTTGTACATATGTATGAATTATGTGGCCACAAGCCATGTAACTGATGATCATGTGGTTTCATTTTACATCTTAGCTTTGAGAGAGGGATTTAGGAGATACTTTCTTCTAATTTACATTATTATAAAGAAAGAATTGAAAGTACGATTTACTTTAAATTATGAATGTTTTATTTTAAATGATTTTCCAGACATTTTACAAATGTTCATCCGAAAGAATTAAACTAAAATTAACTTGCTTGAAATTTAAGTATATAATTTCAGACACATAATTATATGTACAACATATACAGTTATATGCAGTCATGTGTTTTATTAAAATCTGTTAAATGTTACATTTACAATACATTTTGACCATGAGGCCAAAATTGACAAATCACTATAGAGAGAACTGTAAATATTAGTTATGTTAAGCAGACTTATTATCTCATTTACAGACATAATAGTATTCCATATTATAAATTGTCGTTATTTCCCCACTTAGTAGATGAACTAGAATCCCTGTCATAAAATAAGAGGCACTGTTTGTGGATATATGCATGCGTGTGCATATAACTCCCCATACAAAGCTTTGTGCTTGCCTGTGTATGCTCACATACATGCGCGCTGATCAAAGTACTTGCTCATTTCCAACACGCTGACCAGCCATTCTTGCCACTTGGTGAAGCAGCTTTGGAAGTCCTTTCTCATGAGGGACTTTGTTGTGCTGTGGAAGGTACCTTGGTGTGTTGAATCAGTTCAAAACATTTACCTTTCACTGTCATTTTGTCTTTGTGAAGGAACCAGAAGGTCCCCAGAGCCAGATGAGATGAACAAGGGTCTGAGGACAATGTCATGATTGGATGATGAGCCGGCCTTTGTCCTTCATGACACTTGGCAATAGCATTTGCTGCAAATTCTATGTGCGTGTGACTCTCAGTTCTGCAATATACAGGAAGACGAAGGTGGGATTAAAACACTTTATAATTTGTTAAACATGAACCATAAAGAAACCACATTTTAAAGTATACCTACCCAATTGAATAAATGTAAATATTTTTGAGGTGTTATAAAAAACATCTAACATGTAACTACCTAGAATCCATTCTATTTTTAAATTTCAAAAGTTTAATTAAAAATTCAGACAATGATTAAAAATTCAATTACAAATTAGTAGTCTTTTTCATTTTCAAATGGTCCATAGAGTATAAAAAAGTAACAGTGGCATTTCTTGCATTGTTGATAGAAATGTGATTCTGTACAAACTCACTGGCAAACTATATATAAGTTGTTACAAGAGTTGAAGCTGTATGACCCAACATTTTTATAACCATTATACAAAATGAAAACTCATACATCAATTTGCAAAGAGATACGCCGAAGAATTTGAAACCCTATTATACATTAATCACCAAAACTGGACTAAAAATAAATGTCATTTGTCATCAAAAGTACTTGATTATATATTTATACAAGAAATGTGTACAGCAATAACTTTACTAAAAGTAAGAATGAGAAAAAACTAAAAAGGCAAAAAGAACTTGTACTCATGAGTTATATTTATTGAACATAAAAAAATTAAAAATATTAATACAATTCAGATTTTCTTTGAATTTTGTAGATTTCTCTTGCACTTACTGTAATGTTGTCTCTTTGGTTAGAACTAAGGAAGCAGTTATTCATTTCATTTAACCTTGTGAAACTGTGTTACACTTGCTCTGTGTGTGTCATGCTTCCATAAAAAGGTTTACTTCTTAAAGCCTATTCAATTCCTGCTCTGACAGCCATCTGAGTCCATCCCATAATCTCCAAGACAGGCGACACACGAACACTTGTTTTCCATTTCTTGTGGTGACAGTTTCTTGCTTAGCATTTCTCTTGCAGTTTTTTAAGTGTAATCACGAATGTAAAATATGTTCATGACATTCTATTGATTTATTTAATTATATTTATTGGGCTTTATGAGGTCTTCAGTTTCCAGGTTATCAAACTGCTCATGTTTCAGATGGGAGAGGTGCCCACAACGTGTCTGGTTTTGTTTTGTTTTTTCTTTCCTTTTTTTAAAAATTTAAATATCACTTCAGTTTGCATATTTATAGGTGCTATTTTTCAGCTCTGTAGAATTTCCCTCAATTTTGCATTTGATTTAATGTTTTTCTCACTACTCCTTTGAAACACCTGTAATTTCCAGATGGCTCTGTCCCTTCATCTCCTCCCTCATTATTTTCAGCTCCTCAACTAGCTCCCGTGCACTTTGGGAGACTCTCGGGAGTGTGCTCTTAACATCAGTAATTAAAACTTGTATAAGGTGATTTTATTCTGCATTGTTTCTTATTTTCATTTCACTCTTGTGTGTTCATTTTAATCCTCAAATCTTATTTATGATGCTTTTTCTCATAGGCTACTCCTTTTGACTCTCCCCCCCACATCATTTGCAAGTTTTTAAGGAAATGAAAAATATTTAAATAGAACCCAAATTCCCGGCATGTATAATTAATGACTGTTTCACTTCTCTTTTCAACTAAACGTCACAACTACTTAATTAAAGGTCCTCAACTTACCAGATAAGATGCTTCACCAGGGAGATTTCCTTCAGCATCTGAAAGACAGGACTACAATTTAGTTGTGAAAACATGATCATCTATAAAATGTTGGTCTCCAAACTTGTACAAAAAGTGTCAGAGTGACTACTCTCACTGAGTAGCATAGATGCTAACTGAAGATATTTTATCATATTTTAAATCAGTTTATCCCTTTGTTTCTGTAAGCACAACCCCAACGTCAGACAACCTTATTGAAATTGATTTTTTAAAATTTTATTTATTGATTTATTTGGTACAGGGTCTTGCTACGCAAGTTGGACTCATACTGATTCTCCTGCCTCAGGCTCTCCAGAGGTAGGATGATAGGCCTCCGACTTCACACCAAGTCTAGGTGGTCTGCATAGTGGGGAACAAAGACCACCGCTTGCAGTATGGGAGAATCAAACCCAGATCCTTCATCTTGCCAGGCAGACATTTAGACCGCTGATCTGTCTCCCCATCCCTGAACTGATATTTAACTTATTAAGTTTCCAACTTATTGCGTATTATTTATTTATTTATTTATTTATTTATTTATTTATTTATTTATTTATTCCTGACTAGGAATTCAAATTGCATTAATAAAGCCTAAGATTGGGCTGGGAAGATATCTCAGCTGTCTAAGCACTTGCCTGGGAAGCCCAAACACCCAGGCTCGATCTCTGCTACCATGTACTGTGCCGCCGTGCTGGCCGCTGAAATCAGGCATGATGGCACATGCCTGTAATTCCCGAGTAGGAGATGCTGAGTCAGGAAGACCACTATGAGTCTGCCTTACCTAGCAAGACCCTGTGCCAAATGAATGAATAAATAAATAAATAAATAAAGTTTTTAATTCAAAAATAAAACCTAGGGCCACCCAGCTAGCTCAGCAGATTAAGGCACCTACTTAGGCAGATGAAGGGACTGGGGTTTGATCCCCAGTCCCTTCCCTGCGCTGTGCTGAGATAGCCATTGAGACTGGGCGTGGTGGCACGCACCTGTAATCCCAGCACTTGGGAGGCTGAAAACAGGAGGATCAATATGAGTCCAATCTGTGTAGTGAGACCATGTAGACCCTGTACTAAATTCTTAATAAATAAATGTATAAAATTTAAGACATTTTCTTTCTCTTTCTCTTTCTCTCTCTCTCTTTTTCCTTCTTTCTTCCCTCCCTCCTTCCCTCCCTCCCTCCCTCCCTTCCTTCCTTCCTTCCTTCCTTCTTTCCTTCCTTCCTTTCTTCTTCAGTGTATTTGGTTGCTACACGGTCCCATTATGTATCTCGGACTCATGATGATCCTCCTGTCTCAGCCTCTCCAGCTCTGGATTATAGGCATGTTCCACTACACCCAGTTTCAGTGTAAAGCATGCCCAGGGTTCCAGGGCTAGGACAGCATGAGGTTCTGAGGATTGAACGTGGGACCTTGTTCTGGCTAGGAAGGTGCTTAGACTGCCAAGCTATCTCCCCAGCTCTACATTCAGGTTACAATGACACTTTTAGAGAATCTGAAGTCAGGCTATGAAACTGTTAAGCAAATACATGGTGATCCAATTACAGATTTTAAGTTATTACTGGAGAGACAGTTGGGGATTAGGCCATGTGCAGTGCAGGCGTGGGCCTGCTGTGAGTCACAGCAGAACAGCACATGATGTCTTCCTGGTCTTTTGAGTCATCTTCACTTTTCAAAATTAAAAATTTCAAATACTAACAAATACTAAGTGTCTTCCTGACACTACCGATTTTATGTTCATTGATTTCAGATACTAAATAAATGTGTGTACACAATAACATAATTTAGTTTCTGACTCAAGATAAATGATGAATCTCATTGTCTTTAATGACCATTTTGCAGCTACTAATCTTACAAAAATGGATATATTTAAGTCACTGTTCGCTAAGAAGAATTAACTATCTTTCTCAACACAGCCCTTGCATTAACTTTCATGTTACAATAT
Source organism: Ctenomys sociabilis (assembly GCA_004027165.1). Taxonomy (NCBI): domain Eukaryota; kingdom Metazoa; phylum Chordata; class Mammalia; order Rodentia; family Ctenomyidae; genus Ctenomys; species Ctenomys sociabilis. Next base: position 60,878 of record PVKA01009292.1, on the reverse strand, counting down.
ACATCCACCTCACATTTTAAATATTTTAAATGCTTAGACATATACAGATTTTATTTTCTGTTATAAAATTCATTTCAAAGAGCATCGTTCAGTACATGACCAACAATGGTCCATTTCAGTGGGGAATTAGGCCTAATATTTTTGTAAATATCATTTATTTTTCCCAGTTAATAAAAATTACATGTACCTAGAAAAATCAAGTAGGATTATTTTTATTTAATCAAATAAGAGTTGGAAATGTAATTGCACTTACTTTAAGAAGATACTCAGAGACATTTATTGCATGTATTGATTATTGTAAACAAAAGTTTAGTATTTTAACATTTTTAAAGGTCAAAAATTTAAAAATATTATTTAAAAATATATATGCTAAATATGTACAGTTGTAATTATTCAATTTTAAAAATTGTTTAAATTTCCTTTTTATATTTCCATGTACTGCATATATGATATCAAATCAATGACATCAACTAAAATAACCATTTTCCTAATAATCACTCATTATTAGAATCATTAAAATGACTTCCCATGAAGTAATAAAATAGCTGACCATATCTGTGAATAGCGACATGATAACAGCTTTTAGGAAACACAGAAGCTGCATATTTTAAGAATCTTCTTTGAAAAGAAAGGAATGGAGTTACAGGTATGGGCTATGATCTAAAACATGTTAAATAAATTAGCGGAACTCCCTGAATGGTTTCTGTATTGTCCTATTTAATAAAATCAGTGATATCTCCGCATGGAGATACTGCAATTCTTATAAAACATAGTTCTTGCTAGTTTTGTATATTTTTGCTCCTGAAGGATGTTGAAAGTTTGATTCTCAGCGTGGAACCACAGAAGTGTGTTAGCATAGTGGATGGGAGGGTCCATAGGACCACTTGAGGCAGTTCTCTCAGGAGGAGAGGCCTGAGAAACCTCGATTCTGAATCCCAAAACACTGTCTCTGACTGATAATGTGATGTCTTTGCTCCTGATCAGAGATACTATCTGTCACTAGACTGTGACCAAAGGCCAATCCAATGAAGCCACCTGATCTAGCACCTTCAGAATCTGAAACTGTTACATAACTGAAATTCTTGTCTTTATGAAGTTTCCCAGGTTCATATATTTTGTTATAGTAGTGGTCAAAATAAGTAAATGGGATAATCAGCAGGTTCTAGCTTATAAATAAACAATAAACTGAATACACTACATTGAAATCAAATCACCATGGCACAGAGGTCAACCCCTCCATCTGGGATTACAAAACCTTTTAATATGATTCATAGAGAAATTAATGGATTAATAAAGTTAAGTATTTCTAACAGAGGACAAGTAACTTTTTAAAATGATATATCTATTTATTTACTCTTATCTATGCAGGGAATCGAACCCAAGGTGTTCACAATGAGTTGCATCTCTAACCCCTGTTATTTTTTATTTATTTTATTTTGCATCAGGATCATTTTAAATTGTCAAGAATTGGCTCAAATTTATAGCCTTCCTGCCTTAGCCTCATGGAGTGCTCGACTTGCAGAGTGCACCATCATATTTAGCTATGCTTAACTTTAAAAGCAACAATTCTGTAGGTTTTTTTTCTCCCAACATTTAACTTATTAATTTATTTTAGCCTACCCAGAGCAATGTCTCATAATTTGGAGAAATGGTAGCATAGAGTAATATACAGAAATCCAGCCACATTAAAATGTAAAATTGGCAAATAAATCCAGTGACACGTCACTTATCAACTTAAAGTATGCTTTACTGTCAAAAATAAAGACCATGAAACTGTCTCAAAAGTAAAATAATATTTGTTCACATATGGGTCCAAGACCTACTTAGCAAAAGTTAATTCTAGCTACCATTTTTTCTTTGTTCTATATAACAATATTATTTTATTTTATTGTTTTGGATTTGTAAACTAAAACCTAAAGAAAAGAACAGGAAACATAAAAGAAAACATGTTTGGTCCATATGCTAAAATAATACCAAACACTGGCTTTGGACAACTCCCTGGAAAATTATAAAAATATGTTAAAAACATATTTGAAAAATATTCTTACATTTTTATTATAATAAATTAGGCTGAATCCAGTACTTTTAATTGAAAAAGAGAAACATTAACTTATTTTCTAAAACTCATGAATTGTCACTTCTATTTTCACAGTCATTTTCCTAAGAAACTGCATATCCACTTGAGAACCTATCATTTCACATCTGTTGTTTTCTATTTTGAAGTAGTTATTTCCGACATGCCGGTATGAATGGCTTCATTGCCAAAACTTTGACAATTAAGTTCACCCTTTCTTCAGATAAAAATAATGGAAATCATGAACAATAATTGTTATTTTAAATAAAAGTTCTAGAACTGTAAGATCATCAGCCTCTTCCTGTTTATGTTAAGCACACTTAGTACAGAGTAGACTTTGGTGTGCTACGGCTTTTTTCTTAAGTAATGAGCCTACCCTTTTCCCTTGAAGGAATGCATGCGTCTATAATACTGTGATTCAAGAATTCCCACATCTGCTCCACAGTCCTTTGGCTGTACTTGGTTTTTCAATGCCTCAGGCATTTGCTTTATCTCTTGAAAACCCAAGAAATCTCAGTTTACCTCACTGGCCTTAGATTTCAGTCTAGTAGGATAAGAGAAAGGATTTCTCTGTTCTAATGCTAAACTTGACAGGGCTCCCTTGCAATTCCTTCAGCTCACCTCTAACATAAGTGCAAAATATGTAAAACTTTCTTATAAATTTTGGAGGAGATAGAGGATAGTTATATATTATAATGGGAAAATTACATGTGAACATGTTTACATGTGGTTTTTCCAGCTATCCAAGAACAAAGATAAATCCCCATTGCATATTTCTGTGTTTCTTTCCTATCAAGGCCCTTCACATGTATAAAATCAGCCTACTTTCCTCAAAACTCTGGTAGAATTCCTTTTAGGTCCACATACTAAAATGGTCCAGATCCTTATTTCACTGCTGCGCCTCACTGATTCCATTTAGAGAGATTTAGTTTTCATATTCAAAAGTTTATGATGATGCTTTTCTAAGGATGTAATTATCAATTAAGTATTATGTGTGATGAAGGACAAATTATTTAGATTCTCTAAATCTCAATTTCTCAGGTACAAAAAAAGAGTAAGTACAACACTCATCTCAAATTTAATTCTGAGAACTAAATGAACTAATGGTTCATTTGCAATAATCACTTTATACAGTAAATCTTTTGTTACTCACTGTTTTGATGATTCAGTTTGGACAATACTTTGATAAGTATTTATTGAGTTCCAGAAACATAGCTTTCATACTGAAAGAAAACAAACTTTCAGAGCACTGGATCTTTCATTCTGATGAGAAAGCAAACAAATTAAAAACATTTTCTATTGTAGGCAATGATATTACTTCAAAGGAAAATGATGGCCTATAATGGGCTAAAAATACCAATGAGAAGCAGAGTCATTTTCAAGGCCAAAGGTCATTTTCCTAAGGAAGGATGTAAGAAGTAACTTTTAATGTAGAGACCTGAGTTGCAAATAATTCAGAATTAAGGATGTGGAAGAAATGGTTATTCTAAAGTAAAATTAACTTGGAAATTCCTAGGGAAGACAAAGGATACCTAGGGCAGAATGAGCAGCACATGGTCAGAGGGGGGAATGGAGGGGCTGTCTGTCCATCCAGACCCCAGCATGTGTGTGAGAAGTTTCGCACTGGATGCTACTAGAGGCCCATGAGTATGTAACTTTTAAAGTCTTAGATTTTTATGGCCTTAAAATTTATTTCTATTTATTCTTTATTTTTTCAGTAAAGAGAATTAAACTTGGGATTTTGTGCTTGCCAGGCAGGTGCTTAAGCTGCTGAGCTATCTTCCTGGCTAAGACTTAGATTTTTAGAAAAAATCCCTGAAGGCTCTCAACAAAATAAAATAAGTTTTAGCAGAGCAGATTTGTTGATGATGTTAATTCCCTTACCCTGGTAAAATAAAATGTTGGATAATCCATTGAAACTGAGAAGAACTAGTTGAATATTTTTTTACTGGAGGAATTACCTGAAGTAATAATCTTGTGACAACTACCTAGGGAAACATGCAAAGTAAGTTCTAAGGGCCTGCCTGGGTAGGATGATAATAAAGTTCACTGGCATCAATTTTAGTTTAGGAAAAAATAGGCCCAATGGAAACAGAGTTGGGTTAAGTTTAGTTTTTTCCATATGGTCATGAGGGATAGAAGAAAAGAAAGCATGTTAATTAGTGAAGGCATGGGAGGCACTGTGAGTTTTAGAATTTGGGAAGGAAAAAAATTTAGTGATGGAACAACAATAATTTGGTGAAAACCCAGGATTAAAATATTGCTGATTGTGTAAAACAATTGTTGGACAAAACTGTGTTCTGTCTGCTGAAAAATCTGGAGCAGTAAACAACAAAAGAGAAATTAAAACGTGGTAGTGTTAGAACAAAAAAAAAAATGGACCGAGGAGATAACCCAGTAGAATAAGTGCTTGCCTGGCAAGGACAGGGTCCTGAATTCAATCCCCAGTACTTCCCAACCCCCCCAAAAAATGACGCACTTATTTGAAAGAACATCCATCCAGTTAATAAGTTAATGAAAATCTGATAACTGCCACATACTAAAACCAGAAGCAAAAAGAAAGTAGCTTCAGTTGTAGTCATTCAGGGCAAGGGAGAGAGCTCAGCAGACTAAAGCACCTGCTTAGGTAAGCTTAGGCAAGCACAGGGACTACTTGGATTCCCTGCAGTGGTGCTGCACCAGGCATGGGCTGACCTGGTCGCAGAGTCTGGGTGTGGTGGCACATGCCTGTAATCCCAGCACAGGGGAGACTGACAATGGAAGGATCATTATGAGTCCAAGCAGCATAGGGAGAACCTGTAACAATTAATACATACATATATATATATGTGTATATATATATATATATATATATATATATATATATATACATACATATATATATGTGTGTGTGTTTAATACAAATATATAAATAATATACTATATAGTATATTTATATATATATATTTAAATACAAATATATAAATAATACATTTAAAGACATACATTTATATGATAGTCTTTTAGAGGTGAGTCTTTCAATAGTTTTCTAGTTCAACTTTTTTATTATACATAGAACTAAATAATAAATTTGAAATTTAGAAGTTTAAACCAGGACTCTACATAATCTTTCTAGCTAATGGAGCTGCATTTTCTTCTGGGGTGATAATATCTTTATGTTCAGGTGCTCAGACTTACAGCCCCTACCAAGTAGGGTAGCAACAGGAAGCTTTTGCATCTGAAGCAAGAGATATACAAGCAGAAATACCTGAATGGGAACCCATGAAGGGGTCAAGGCCCAGCTGGCATATGTCCTTTCTTCTTTTCAATCCTTCTTGTTTTTCTGCCTGGAATTCAGAAGAAATGTGTAATTTTGCAAATAAAAGAACTAAATCTACGTACTAAGGAGATTAGGGAACCAAGAAAAAAGCACCTGAATCCCTGATGGGTTTTACAGATAATCCCCACCAAGCCTATCTCTAGAGTTTTATTATATGTGAGGGTAGAACCTGCTGGATCATTAGGAAAAGTGAAGAAAAGGATTTTCCCCCTCTAATTTTTTCTATCAGCCACAGGTTAAATGATTCTCTTCCTGGAGCTGTGTTCTTTTGTATCTTTTGCTTACACACTAGTCAGCTCTTTGGTGAGTTAATCTATCTTCTATAGGGATTTAATAAAAAGAAAACTCACCGGCAGTAACCAGCATACAACTTTCCAAATGTTTGCTCCTTTTGTGCTGGGTCAAGGGGTCAGAACACACTGAGCAACGCTGAATCCAAATAGTTAGTGAGAAAGCAAAGTGGAATTCTACTTTTTCAGCTTTACAATATCTAAGACTTCTCTGCTTTAAACTTTCCTTTCGCTGTGTAACTTATACCACAAATCATGTTTTGCTAATTGTTGCGTGCTGTTACTAGAACTGAAATTAATTAGGAGGACAGGGAGTTGTCTCTTACAGAATCAGTCAACATATTTAAGCAAGACTTTTTGTTTCCCTCCACATAAAGATATTTTGAGGTAGTTTTGGGCAAATTAAACTGAAGATATGTATCTATTTAAGTGAATCGTACAAGAGAGTTCATAAAATAAGTTTTGTTTTTGAAAACAAATGAGGTAGACTGCCTAGCTTTGGACTGCAAGGAGGGGCTTTATGGAAGTTAATATTAAAAATGTGGGGGCTAAAAAAATAAAAATAAAATAAAAATGTGGGGGCTGGGGAGAAGGCTCAATGGAATAAGCGCTTCCCTGGCAAGTGTAAGGGCCTGAGTTCAATCCCCGGTTCAAAAAAAAAAAAAAAAAAAAAAAAAAAAAAAATTAAAAGTGTGAAGTGACATCTAAAACTTGACCATACGATGTAACCTACTTGAGGGAATGCCAGTCTGCCTCCTCCATTTTATTGGGTAAATACAAATCAGTAGTTTGACTGGTATTTACTCCTTCTCTTAGGTCACTCTACTGTACATCTGCCAACTATATGTACTACTAAGAAATCCAGGAAATATAATTCAAAGTTATTTTAGAGGGCACAATTGCTTTGGAAGTAACCATATTTATGTCTTACTTGTTCAGATGTTTACTTCTTGAAGAAGATATTCTAAATTCTTTGTTGTGTTATGTTCACTACTGCCCTTAAAATGCTTTAAAACTTTAATTCCACATTAGCTTACTTTCTTAAGATCTTTCCATCCTATGCTCAGTACTTGAGCATATTGATTTTTTGAATAAAAGAAATTAAGATATTTGAAAAGCAAAGCAAAATAATTTAGTATGTGTGTTCTTTCCCATATGTATTTTCTTGGTTTAGGTTTTTTGCAAGGGGAACAATACCATACAGGACACCTCTTATAAGATTATTTTATAATGAATCCTGGAGTGGATGTTTGGTTTAGGTTTTTTGCAAGGGGAACAATACCATACAGTACACCTCTTATAAGATTATTTTATAATGAATCCTGGAGTGGATGTTTGTGTGCTATGGATCCTCCTGCAGAACTCGTGGTCTTTAAAGAATTAGCATGGTATGAATCTAAGAATATTTTGAAATCCTGGCTCTTACATATCATGTTTGGTGTATACACATATTCAAATAAAAAATAGGATTTTCGGATTCAAATAAAAAATAGGATTAGACAACAATTGCATTGTTGTCTAATTACTCATTAAGTATTTTTTTTTTTTTTTTTTTTTTTGGCAGAACAAGGGATTGAACTCAGGCCCTTGCTCTTACCAAGGAAGGGCTTATTCCACTGAGTCATCTCCCAGACCAAATAAGTATTTTCTCAGTAGAACTTTGAATATATAAACTTAACTAATTTTCTTATTAGAAATGAAAACTCACATATAGTTTTAGACTGATATTTTTAAAGAGACTAAAAATCTAGTAAAATAGGGCTGGGGATACAGCTCAGTAGAATAAGTACTTGCCTAGCAAGTTCAGGATCCTGAGTTCAATCCCCAGTACAGCAAAATAAAAATAAAAAAGTAAAAATAAAACATTAGAGAGCAGGGGAGATAGTTCAGCAATCTAAGCATCTGCTGACCAAGCACAAGGACCCAGCTCTGTCCCGAGTCCCACTTGCCATGCTGGCCCCAGAACACTGGGCACACCATGCCTGCCCTGAAACCGGGCATGATGGTACACACCTGTAATCCCAGAGTTGGGGAGGCTGAAACTGCATGAGCACTACGAGTCTGAGCTGCTTAGCAAGACCTTACAAAAAAAAAAATTAGAAACGATACAGAATTCCACTAAAAAAATATAGGAATTCAACAATGGTTATTATATTGCATGTTATTGTCTTCAAAGTAGTTGTTCAGATTGCCAGACTTAATTAAAGAGTAGAGAAAAAAATGTGAAACATTAATTGCTTCTTTCAGCAGACCAGCAGAAATCAGCAGTACAATTAACCAAGTATATATATATATACTCATCCCAATTGTTCCTTCCTTTTAAATAGTTTCTTTCCCTTTCAAGTATCTATTATTTCATTCATATTTTATTTCTCTTTCAGGTACTTACACTAGGGAAAAAAAAAGACTGATTTCTTAAAGAATGATTGAAAGTACTTGAAACTCGCCATGAAGTAATAATACTCCCATACATATCACTAAAAATGTTATTCTTAAGAATCAAACATCTGGAAATGACTCATGAGTATGCGTAAGTGATATAAAAGTTAACTAGAAGTGACACTGGAACATCTTGTATGCTACACAAAAAGTGAAACCATTGCATAGTGGAGATAAAAATAAAATTCAAGCTAATTGAAAGAAACTACAGTATATGTTGTATATATACTGTACTTTAAAATACATTTTTATTGAACAGTAGATTCAGCATGTATTTAACTCAAAAGTGAAGTGTAAATATTTGTAGCTAAAAGTTGTTAACTTTCTTATAATTTTTAGACTACTTTTTATACAAGTATAGTTCTTGTAGTTTGACTACATCATTGTTAAATTTACTTATACTGGTTTTTCAGTTTGTTTTCCTCATTATGTCTTTCTTTTGAAAAGGTAAGGATATACTGTATATCAGCTCCTGTACATTAAATATACAGACAACTATATGTTGATTGCATAGGTATATTGATGAAAGATATTAAGAACCTAATTTATTATTAGAGTCTTGAATCCAAAATTAATCCCCTATAATCAGCACTATAATATAATTACCTATATTTATTAGATATATTCCTATATATTCCCTATTAAGTATTTTAATATGCCTTCTTATGTCCAACAATATATAGAAATAATTATTGTTCTCAACATTTTGTTTATATAATGTTTTGCTAACTGATACATGTATTACACACTAGAAATTACCTTATTAAGAGTCCATGTTCTTACCACATAATATTTTACACTATTCCTTCTAAAGTTTGTGGTTAAATCCAAGTATAATTTTAATGGTATAAGGCAGGCTCAGTAGAAATGCATGATTTTATAATCCAAGGTGTACCTACACGACTACTAAGAAAATGACTTCTGCTAGTTAACATTTTTCACAGAGCTAATAATACTAGCAGATAAAGCAACTGAGAGGTAATTGGCTGAGCATTCATGTAGGTATGATATTTGTAAAATACAATCACATTGACTAGAAAATACAGCTCAGCACTAAGAAGATAAAACACAACTGGAATTGATTAAACATTGTTTTGATATTAGCCTTAAAAAATTAAGTGAAAAATCTACTGATTAGCCGGGCGTGGTGGCGCATGCCTGTAATCCCAGCACTAGGGAGGCTGAGGCAGGAGGATTGTTGTGAGTTCGAGACCAGCCTGAGCTACAAAGTGAGCTTAAGGCCAGCCTGAACTGCACAGTGAGACCCTGTCTCAAAAAAGACAAAAAAAAAAAAAAAAAAAAAATCTACTGATTGTACCATTGTACTGAAAACTTATCAGACCAGTTTGATGCATTTATTTTTTTATATGTTTCCCTGCACTTATACTATAGTATAAAGCCTTTTTTCTTCATGAAGTACTCTTAATTCTATTTTTTTTTATTTCTTATTTTTTGGTGGAACCAGGAATTGAACTCAGGGCCTTGTGCTTGCCAGGCAAGTGCTTATTCTACTGAGCTATCTCCCTGGCTCTTCATGAATTATTCTGGTTGATGAGCTATGCTACTTCACAAGATTAGACATAATGTTATCTAAATATGTGGAGTAAGTAAACATAAGATGGAAGAGTTCAGAACTCATTTACAAAAGGGGGTTATAGGGCCAGGGAGATAGCTCAGTGGAATAAGCACTTCCATGGCAAGTGCAAGGGCCTGAGTTCAATCCCCGGTTCTGAAAAAAAGGAGGGGGGATTATAGAAACTGATTATAAATAAGATTGATGAAGGAGATTGGATTCTTCTGTGTTGTTCCACTTGTGGTGAAAGTACTGCCACTTTTTCCCAAATATATTTTATGTGGAAGGACAAAAGGATTTTCATTTTATTCTTTTCATTAATCATTTCTGAATTATATGCTAAGCATTTACTTTTCGTAGATCACTTATTCTTGTGTATTACCTTATTTGACACTGTCTATGTAGGTGTGTCTAATATTTAAAAGGACCTTATAGGTTTAACACCCCACTTCTGATACTATATGATGCTACCTTGCCACTCTTCAGTAAAATTGAAATTTTAATACTCAGGTGTTTATGTTTTGTGTTTCTTGAAATGAAAATCATTAAGAATTCTTCAACATAATACATTAAATATCCACTTAGCTCTTAAAAGATTATTCAATCAATTTTAAAGAAAAAAGTATAGATTTCGTATTTTAATAGTTACTACCAACATGTTTGCTGTAAACCCACTAAGGGTTTACAAGGAAAAAGATTTAATACAGGATGCATAATTTATAGGATTATTTTATAATATTAATCCAAAGAGTATGGGATATCTGTTCATAAAAAGAACCAAAGAATCCAGTTGAGAGCAAGAATCCCATGGAAACGTCTTGCACAAATCCAGCTGAAGATAGAGCCTGTAGCCACATCCTCCATGAGTTAAACTGGAGCCCCAAGCCCACAACAATGTCTCAGGCAAGTCTGTCTCAAGGATCTGCGCTGAGAAGGCTCAATGGCCATGTGGAAGCTATAAAGTCTATGCCAACAGTGAGAAAAGCTTCTTCAGGAGAACTGGCAGTGCATCGTCCTCCCCTCCAGGTCTCTTCTATGATATTGGAAAATCCTCAGGTGGCCTCTCACATCCACAGCCACGCTGATTCAGTTCAGTGGTGTGTTACATGTTGACCATCAAATAATCCACGACATTCTTTGAGAATCAAAAAAAGAAAATTTTCAGAAGGAGCTGCACGTAATAATGTGCACGTGTTCTGAGAGATTAAGTCACAAGCTCACCTGCCTGGCCTTAGCTAATTGTTGACTTAGAATGTTTCAAAGTGAAAACAGACAAGAAAAATCTAAAAAGAATTAGAGATGTAGTTTGTAGCACAGTGGCAAGGTCTTGAATTCAATTTCCAGTATAACATATATATGAATATATATTATATATGAATATATATTTTCATATGTATACGGAACATGTGGCATTCGTGGTTCAAGAATAATAGTAATCTTATACCATACAATTGCATTAAATTTTTACTTTTCTTGCCCATTTTAAATATTGTACTTCCCTTACCATTAATTTTCACAAATCTTGTTTCTTTTTTCATGTATTACATGTTAAAGCAAGAAAGATAAATAAAAGTAGCATCAACAATTCATACACAAATATCACAAAGTTTTTTCAATACAAGTATTTAGTACATTGAATTATCCATTTTGTGTTTTAACTTCCTGAAGATACTATCTTCTTTGAAACTATCCTAAGGCTATGAACCACAGTCCCATAATTATACTAATGAAACTGAGTTTCCTAATGCACTCAATCATAAAATCAGTTCCTGATTACTAGCCGTTTTTAAATGAGAAATCATTTTCATAGCTACAGGGATGTTCAGACAAAAATAACAAATATTATAGAAGTCAGCCAAACTTAAATTGAACATGAAACTTCTTCATATTTTTTATTTCTCATTCTTCCCTAGAAAACTCCCTGATCACTTATGATGTTGAAAATACATAAAAAGAAAAGTTTGTGACTCTATCCTCCAGAACAAATTAGAAAAATAGAATGTGTTTTTCCAATGTAGTTTAATAAAATTGCTGCTGATGTTTGTTCTAAGTTGTGTTAATATTTTTGGACTTCATGAGCTAATTGATCACTGTTGCAGTCAGAAACATTATGAATAATCAGAAATATCGGGCATCCCATTTCCTAGGAAGTAGCTGGGACTTCAGATGTAACACTGCTATTCTGTCAAAGCGCTTACAGCATACTTTAGAGAGCATATGAGATTAAGATATGAACATGTAGAGTTCTTCTCAATGAACACCATATTCAATCCGAGCAATAAACTAGATTTGGGAAACCTAAAAGCTTTGAATGTTGTCTTTATGTTAAGGCCTTTCAGATCTATCAAGGACTGCCATGGTCTCCAAACTCAGGTAGGCAAATTGGGTCTGCAATCCTAGGAATTAGGGAGTCAGTAGCACTAATGAGAAAATTTATGACTGTTTATGCCAGAAAAAAGGTATTTAAAACTCTTTTCCTATTTGCTGATATTATTTTCCTAGGAATCATGGAAAGTCCCCAAAGCAAGTGGATAAGAAGTCTGTAGTGAATGTAATGAATCTCAAGGCTGGATAACATTGAGGAAGAGATGATTGAGGTGTCTGTTTTGTATAGTGATAGATCTATAGTAATATTTCAATGTGTTTAAGAAATTTATATATATATATGTATATATATATATATATATATATATATATATATATATATATATAACTTGTCTTTTTGAGATAGGGTCTTGGTATGCAGCTCAGGCTGGCCTAGAACTCACTTTACAGTCCAGGTTGGTCTTGATTTTGCAACAATCCTTTTGTCTCTGTCCTCTGAGTGCTGGGACTATAGTTGTGCACTGTTATGTCTGGTTACATTGATAATACTGATAAATGTATGGCTATTATAATAATAATAACAGAGTGGATAGTATTGCATGAGACTTAAAATATTCTACCATACTGGTACAACCACTATGGAAATAAGTATGGAGAGTCTATAAAAAGCTAGGATTAGAACCAGCTATTCCTTTTCTGGGTATCTTCCCAGAATAATTAAAAACATGTATGTATTTGGTATAGCAGTAAAATTTGTAAAAGCTAAATCTTGGAAACAACCCAGATGCCCATCAACTGAACACAGGATAAAAAAAGATGTTCTCTTTTTATGTAATAGACTACTATTCAGCCATAAAGCATGAAAAACTGGAATCTTTTACAGGTAAAAGGATGCAACCAGAGACCATACTCATAAGTGAAATATATTAGACACTTACATGTAAACAGCATATTGTATCATTAGTGTGAGACAATGAAAAAGTAAAGATGATTCAAAATATATCATTAATACTGTAAATGAGAAGAAACTGTTTCAAAGTAAAAACAGTGATGGGGAAAAGGGAAAGGAAGAAAAGAAAAATACATATACACAAGATAGTTAAAATGGTTGTACAGCTAGTTTCTCTTAGTCCATTAAAACAAAAGTTTTGTGCTAATATTGTGCAGATGAGATATCATGTCTGTATCTTCCATTCTGAATAACTACTTGGAGCCAATACACAATGTACTAACTCATGTACATTGAATCTGTTGCAACTCGGTTATATGTTAGGTTAATCCTTTATCTCTGTAAAATAAAGTATAATAGTTAAATAATTATAAATTTTGTTTCTCATAAGCTGAGTATTGAAATTGCAGTTTTGAATGGAATAGAGACTTCAACAAAAAATTAAATCTGAGTTAAAATACTGGGTCTGATTTTTCCTAAATGCTGATATTTAGGTGAGAGTCTTGTGCTTTCCTTTCTTTAGCAAAAATACATTAGTTTGTTGTAAGAATATAAGAAGATAATGGGTGATAAGGTACAGTGATGGCTGAGCGCATAATTGTCTTGTCAACAAAATTTAAGCTAAGCCGGGCGTGGTGGCGCATGCCTGTAATCCCAGCACTAGGGAGGCTGAGGCAGGAGGATTGTTGTGAGTTCGAGACCAGCCTGAGCTACAATGTGAGCTTAAGGCCAGCCTGAACTGCACAGTGAGACCCTGTCTCAAAAAAAGACAAAAAAAAAAGACAAAAAAAAAATTTAAGCTACATTACTTCTACTGGTTTGCTGTTTTAAATTATCAAAATATTAGAAGCTAAAACAAATCAAATCTTCTGCCTTAAATGTCTGGAATTTGGCAGTGTGATGAACAGATTCATTGGGCTAAAATTAGCAGGTGATTCAGAACAGAGGCCCTGAGGAAAAGGCTTTCCAACTTGCAGGGATTGCCCATGTGCTTTGACACAGGGCTTCACTTGGGGTTTTTAGTGATGGCTTAATTGAGCTGACTATTTCTGAATCATTATCCATGAAGTACAGGGATAATCCCCCGATTTTGTGGCTAGTGTGTTACTAATCTTCATTACCTCAGAAAAATTATCATTGGCCATGAACAATGACAAGTGTCAAAGACAAAGATGTTACATTATCTGGGGACCATTATTCTGCCCCTCACATCAACAAAAGATTCAGTGGTAATACCTGAAATGCTCCTGGCAACACTGCTGAGAAGGTTCTTCAGAGCTCCTAGAGAGCTCCAAGATCCTGGTAGTTATGTAGAGAACCACAAAATGATACATAGTAAACGATATGGAAATGAAAGTCAAATTATTCCAAAGTCTAAAATGATGAGTTATTTATCTAAATTTTTAAAACTTATTCTAACAAAAAAAAATCTTCACCAAGACATAATAATTTTTCTAGTACTTAAAGATTTTAAGTAAAATCTATAAAAGATATACAAAGAGTTTCTTCAAAAGATGGCAACTACCTGCTAAAAATGGGCATTATATTAATAAAATTTTAACGCAGGAGGAGATAGAATGATAGAAATGACATGAAACAAATCTAAGAAATTTTGGAGGTGAAAATTACATGCATTCAAATTGAAAAGGTAAAATGAAATTTAAAAATCTCAAAAGATCTTGAATGAATAATTGTTATCAACTTGAATTATTGTGATGAAAAAGTAAGTTTGGTTTGTTTCTTTATTAAATGTTTCCATAATAAGATTGCATTGATTTCTTAAAAATTGCCTCTTTTGTAAGTAAAGTCATTCATTGATTATATAATTGATCTATCTTAAAAAATTTAGAACACATAAATTTTCATCCTATTATTTTAGTCTAGGAATTTATAGCTTTTCATTTTACACGTAAGTCAAGATTCATTTCATTTTAATCATGTCATCTGATTATTCAGTTTTTTCTTTATCAATGTTCATAGAATTTAGTCCTTTTTCAGTTCCTTATTTCACTAGCAAGGACTTCAAGCACAATGTTGTAGAAAGAAAGATGATAGAGAAGATATTTCACTTATCCTCCACTACAGGAGAAATATATTTATATCACAAATAAGTCTGATGTTACATCCAAAATATAATTCTTGAATACATTGAAAGATTTCTTATATATCCTTAATTTATTAAGAGTTTTCAATCCTTTAATAATATTAATGCTTTTTTTCTGTGCATGCCTATGATCTGTCTCAACTCTTCAAGGCCATTCTTAGGTAGTCTTTGCACAAGACTCCAACGTGATTCATGGGCGCATTCACATTGGCTTTGTTTAAAATTGAGAATGACCCTGCATTGTCTTAGTAGCAATGTCAAATGCTTTGAAGAACAAGGATATAAATATTTCAAAAATTTACCCCTCAAACAAAATAAAGTTATTAAATCACAACCACTCAATTAAGCTTTTCATTCAAAAACATATTTGACACTTTTAATTGCAGTCATTATTATTAACTACTGAATATATGACCTTTGTGAATCAAAGGTTACAAAAATACACAAAGCTAACAATTGTTAAAATTTACTGAATTTACCATTAACTCTCCAAACTATGTGAGCTTTTACCTAACCTTTGTTATCAATACAGTATTAATGAAGCATAAACCCTTACTAAAATGTTAAGAGTTGATGTATAGTTACTTAAAGAAAACTTTAAGAAAAAACTGTTTTATCTATGCTAATTTTGGAACATATAAAACTTTCCCTATGAAAGCATAACTACATTACACAACTGATAGCAAAGTTAATGAATTCTTTTATCAAATTGCAAAAGAAATAATTTCAAAGGAAATTAATTTGTAAATTAAACAATATTACAAAGAATGTCATTTGGCATGTCCAGCACTTTGAACTAAATAAGAGTTCAAGGTATCAGATGGAAGGTCCTGTCCTCTGTTCCTGTTTTCTATCCTTCTTTCTCTCCTGAAATGAGTCACAAACCAGCGTTTGCTTCCTATTCAGGGGAGGATTCCATAAGAGTACAACATCTCCACAGGAAATTAACTCGTTACAACTAGAAAGATCATTATCTCCATTACACCCTGGAGAATCTCATCCCAAAGAGAGGCCTTCCACTTACCTAGAGGAAGAAATGCTATAGGCAGGGACCTAGGAAAATACTTGGTCAAATAAATTGCTTGCCTCTCAGCACAATCTATTACCTTAGATCACATCCTTTGTTCAGTCATATCTGTACCTGGCTGTTTAGTGAACCCAAGTGGAGAGAGTATTACGGGGAAAGGGTTTTCATTTCTGAATAGCTCCATGTCACACATACTTGATGAATAAAAAATTTTAAGCCTTTTTCTTGTTAATTATTTTGTTGTTGTTGTGGAAGTATCTGTGACTCTTTTAGTGTGTAAAGAAATATATCACAACTTTGCTGCTCTATTTCATTCTATTCAGAAATCAAATTTTCAAATATTGTTGTAAAATGAATTGAAACAAACATATGTTTATGAGACTTGGACAAATATACTGGATTCATTTGATAATTCTAAACAAGTACACAATAGGAACATATATATATATATATATATATTTTATATATATGTATGTATTTCTATATCTACCTATCTATATCCATATATATATGTGTATATATATATATGATAGATTGTATAAATATTTTATACAAAATAAATATATTTTAGTATGAAGAAGTCACATTAGTTTATTTAAAAACATATAAAGTATTAAAAAACAGATTGTTAAATAGACATTCATGTAACTTATGAAAAGTATTGGAATTACAATTTCAGATTTGGAATAATAACATTACAAAATGAAGGAATAAAATCTGGACATGTGTACAAAGTCAATAATAATATCTGGAGGAAGCACTTCTGTACATAGTGTACATAGGATACATTTCAAAATTTTATCAAATGTGAATTGGTAAAATATAAAGACAGTATTTACATTATTATAAAATCTATGTTAAAATTAAAGTCACATTCTGGTGATAGTGATATACTTAGACAATTTATTTGTCTCAAGACATTTCTTTGGAATATTTCGTCATAGTTCATATTCTGGGAAATTCTAAAAAGGTAATTTATTTCGGCAAAGTATAGGTTTTATATAGTTCTATAAAAAGAAAAAGGACCTAAGATTAGTAACACGTCCTACAAAGGATAGAAGCCATATAATACTGAATAAAAGTGGTCGCTGAAGCCAGTCCGATCTGAGGGTCTAACCATGAGAAAATGTATCACAAAACTTGCCATAAACTTACCAACTAAATACCAAGCTGAAGTTCCCTCCATTTGCCCCTCCAATGGGACATCCAAGAGGAAGTACTGGGCAGCAGTGACAGGGCCTCAGAGGGAATCATGGATCAAATTTTGTTTTTTTCATTATGTGGAGAAAGTTAATTATATCACTGAGGTTGAGATTTTGGATCTATAAAACTGAGCCAGTAAAAGAGCCTAAAGTCATAAGACATTAAAAGATTTCAATAAGGTGATGCACAGAAAATGCTGCACATGAGGGCTTATGATTAATTCTTTAATATGTGACTTTTTATTGCCAAGTCTCTGTAGAATTACATCACTAACATAAAGGATTTCTTTTATTTGTCTATTTAAAAATAAATGCAAATTGTACTTTAATTTAAATGTTTGTTTTGCCAAGGAGATGGTTCAGAGGCATGACACCTATTTGGAAAACTCAAGTCCTGAGTTCTACTACCAGACATATATATATACATATATATGTGTGTGCATTTAATAAAACAAATAATATATATCATATCATATTATAATTAATTATATATATTATATTAATAATAATAATATATTATGTTTTATTAAAAATATAGAAATTATGTCCTAAATTTACCATCAAGATGTCTTCCTGACAATCTACATACATTCATTGACATTCTGCAAATTAGTATCTCACTATTTCAATGTTAAATTTCTGGCTTGGTGACCAAAAATTGAAAAAAATAAATCAATAAGGAAGTACTAAACAATTGTTTCTGAATAAGTAAAACAATAAACAGAAGAATGATAGTCTTAATAGTCAGCTCTAATTTTTATCTTAAGTAATCAAGGAAAAAATCCTGAAGTCTATATTTTTAAACTATTTTAACTTAAATACTGATAGAATCATGTTCTTATTTTCTAGTCCTTATATCATTAATAGATGCTAGTTATAAGACTACTCCACCTGCCTTATTAATGGCAGTAAGAAAACAGACAGATATTTAAGCAGAAGGTAATAAAAGACAAGGGCCAGTGAGATAGCATACTAGAATAAGCACTTGCCTGGCAAGTGCAAGGACCTAAGTTCCATCCCTGATTCTGCAAGATAATAATAATAATAATAATAATAATAATAATAATAATAATAACGGACAAAAGGAAAATTAATTAACATTGTCCTTCCTAGTATCTAGTATTATGTACCAGAAATACATTATATATAATCAACATTTTAATAAATATTTTGATAAACAGTGAAGCAGAAAATTAAAGCATAGAAAATGCCAAACTTTATTGAATCCATGTTAAAAACATAGCAATATAGGCCTTAAGATGTCCTGAAGGTGCCAAAGTATTATATGCAAGTAATGAAAATGATTACATTTACCAGAAAACGGTTATATTACAGTCAGTCGCATCCCCTCTTCAGGTGTGCTGGGCACCTAGTCGTGATGGCACACAGCTGTAGTCCCAGCTCTGGGAAGGCTGAGAACAGGAGGATCACTGAGAGTCCAGGCTGTGTAGTGAGACTCTGTACAAAAATAATATATGAAAGATTAGAAAACATCACAGTAATGTATATTATGAAGCAACAGCAAATGTATTGTTGGGAAAATGTACTGAAATAATTGAAATTAATAGATTCTAGATATAGTTCTCTGAAACTTCTAGGTAGAACTTAATTGACATCTTATTTGATTTGTAATATAAAATCATTCTAAAATTATCATTCTCCTGAGTACAGTGATAATGACCATGATGATAGATGTAATTTCTGTAGTTTTTCAAGAGATGAATTTATAGGTAGCTACGTGCACTCCTTTTAAGGTAGAAATCTGTGTTTGCAAGCAGAAAGCAAATAAATGCTTTTGATACAAAATTTAAGAAATATCTCTAAAATTTTACTTTTTAAATTTTTATTTGCTTATTTATTTATTCATGTGTTTATTTATTTGGACAGGGCCTCCCTATGTAGTTTAGGCTGGCCTCAAACTGTCAACAGTCCTCATGCCTCGTTCTCTGGAGTGCTAGTATTACAAGCATGCACTACCAAACCAGGCTCCGTATCCCTGCTCCTCATCCCTTATCCTTTTGATAGCATATGCATTTTTCTCTAATTTTCAGAAATAGATATTCGTTGTAGGATTTTTGATATGATCCTCCTCTATTGCCAACCTCAAATATGCTTTATAATAATAATAATAATAATAATAATAATATTTAGGAGGACATTTCTAGAATGTTATCATAAATCTTGAAATCAGCTTGACTTTGATTTAAAGAAAAAGAAAAAGATTATCTTCTTCCTTTGATACACACAGAGCTTGAATATTATATTCTTGTCTTTAAGGATACTTTTGATAAACTGAAAATGGATAATTTCTTTAATGTGGTAGAGAAGTAAGGTTATAGTGAAAATGCCACCATAACTCTGGAGTTGAATTCATACAGTTGTAAGTAGAAGTGCAAGACGAAGGAACTTCCTAAGCTTTCACTGGACGAGGTTAAATGTAGCAAGTTTATTATAAAGCAGGGAGAGAAAAAAAAAATTTAAAGAAAAATCAAAGACACTAAAGTAAGGAAGATATAGAAAAATCTAGCAAAATCAAAAGCTAATTGTTTGATAAGATGGATGAAACTGAGAGGCCTCTAGCCAAATTAATAATCGGTGAGGTAGCCAAATTAACCGCATGGACGGAGTCACCAGTACTAGGTATGAGGGTAGAGTCATTTGATTCATGGAAATTGACTAAGATACCAGTGTGGCTCAGATATGAAGTGACCCCAATAAATCCCAAACCGAAGCCTTCGTTGCAGTGAGGCAATGCTGAGGCAGGTCTCTGGGGAGGTACTGAGCCAGAAGGGGTTGAGTGGGCTGAT
The DNA here is from genome assembly GCA_004027165.1 of Ctenomys sociabilis. Classification (NCBI taxonomy): domain Eukaryota; kingdom Metazoa; phylum Chordata; class Mammalia; order Rodentia; family Ctenomyidae; genus Ctenomys; species Ctenomys sociabilis. The sequence continues at coordinate 40,769 of PVKA01009292.1, read as the reverse complement.
AGAGGCTTAGAACCAATAGGGGGAGCAGGTCACGGGAGACCGACTTGATTAGGAAGAGCACACCTGTGTCCGGCTCTGGCTCTTTCACGCTGCTTCCTGGGGGCTCTGCGTTGAGCAGCTTTCCTAGCCCTTTTTCCATGATGCATCTGCTTTGGAGCGAGTTTACCCTCGACTGAAACCTCTGATACTGTGAGATGCTTTTCTTCTCCTTTAAATCGTGCCTATCAGCAATGAGAGGTGGGTTGACACAGAAGGAGGCGGCCTTAGCCTTCCCGTCACGGTGCCAGCAACTGGTTCATTGAGAGTTAAAACCTACCAAAAATGAGCTGGTAGGAAAAAGTGATAATCTGCAATGCCTCTAGGAAGTGAAGAAGTTAAATTAAATTCCAGTCACATATCAAATAAAACAATGTTGAATGAATATTTTCAAACATTAGAAAAAGAATATCAATTCTCTGTAATCCCTTTTTGAAGATACAAAATAGAGGGAAAAATTCTGAAGTATTTTCATCAGTTGGAGTTATTAATTGTAAAGGAAAATTAATATAAAAACTTATCATAAACCTTTTATGATCATGGACATAAACTTTTTAGTTAATTAATTTATCTATTTTTTCTGTATTTTTAGGGAAGGGTCTACAGGGTGTTTAAGATACTACTAGATTGAACTCATAGTGATCCGCCTGTTTACAATCTCCCAAGAGCTGGGATTACTGGCACGCACCACTAGGCCCAGTCTCAATTGCTATCTCAGTGCGGTACCAGGGGCGGGGCTGGGACAGCAGGCCCGGGGATCGAACCCCTGGCCCCTGTGCCTGTTTGCAGGTGCTTTAATCTGCTGAGCTATTTGGCTGGCCCGAAACTTTTTAATGTAATGTTAATAGACAGGATTTGAAATACTGATAAAAGTGGAGATATCACAATTAAAGTTGAATCGCACCTTGAGAGTAGCACAATTTAAACAGTAAAAGTTGCTTGTGGTAATAAATTACATTACAAAACTCAAGTAGTTGAAGAGATCTGAAGCATACCTGTTCTTACTTAAGAAATCGGGTACGGATCTTTTTCTCTTTCTGTAATACTAGTGGTAAGAATTAGTTTATCCTCTTTTGTGAAGACTAAAAGTACTTTCTTAGGAATTGAACTCAGAATCTTTCACTTGCCAGCCAGACACTTGTGCCACGGAGCTATATCCTCAGCTGGATTTTATTTATAACAGTTTAATTTATATCATGAACACTGTTAGCTTATTCCCTGACTTAAACAAAGAAACCTTAATCTTATCTCTCTGTAGATAGAACAGTCTAGTCTTTATTACAGTTATGAACATAATAATTATTTGGTTAGCTCATAATGCGCACCCATCCTTTGTTGCTAGGGAGATCCGCTGTACATCTTACCAATCAGAAGCTGCTATTGTCATGTTCTCATAATTACTTGCCCAATGAAACAAAAGAGATGTATCAAATTGCACACTACCTATTAAACTGTTCTGAACGTAAATATCTTATTGACAGAGGAAAGTCATTTTCACGATATGGAAAGGATAACCCCCAGAGGCTCAAGAGGCAAAAATTAAAATTAAAAAAGAAATATGAAAAATTATGAGTTTCCTAAAGCCATGCACCATTGAACAGAATATTTTAACACTGGTCCTTAGTACCTTTCATCCACCATTTATACAATTATAGACATGTTACAAGCCTGTATTATATTGGTTGAAAATAATAATCAAAATCTGAAATACCTTTAAGTCACTTTCTGAGGAAACATGTTCATCTGAAGATAAGCAAGTCTTTTTACATAATATAAAAGATCAATGCTAATAAACATTAAAAATTATGTTTCTCACAAAGTCTATAAAATTGAAGTGACTTTTTTCTTTTTCTTTTTGAGTATTATAAAAAAATTTCAAGCTTTATAAAAAATGTAGCATAGTTTTGCTTTGTTTTGGAAGGTTGTTTCCAATTTTCAATTCAATACATACAACACATTTAAAGTGAGATTTATCAAAACCTAACCACTGGAAGATTAAATATCCTTCATTCAGATGCATAATGGTTCATAAAATTTTACATCACATATTTGTCTAGAAAAACTACATTATTCTATGCTCATGCTTTACCCTCTGCAGCCTGAGGCAGAAATCCATGAGATTCTTAAATGTTTCAGGCTCCTTTAAAACAAAATAACATTAGAAAAAGTCTAAGGGAAACAGAGAAATACCACAATAATACTATGACAGTGTTTCTTAGGCACTGTGTAGTTAGAATTACTGAGTTGTATTAATAGATTTATTGATATTTTCTTATTTTTTTAAATATTGGATACTAATTCCTATTTAATTTCTTATTCATTATATAGCAGCTATTATTTTGAATCCTAACAAAGCTAACATAAAAATCTATAAATTCAAGGAGAAAGAATCAAGTAAAACACTTTGATGGTTTGAAAGATGAAACTGCACACAACACCTGACTATATAGTGAATTATAAATATCAGTTTTCTGTTAAGGACAAAAATATATCTGTAGAACTCTTAAATATAACTTTATGAAGAGTTCTTTAACATAATTTTAAAATTTTGTTTCTGAAACGAGATCCCACTCTCAATTCAGGCTGCCTTTGAACTCATTAGACAGCTCAGATTACCTTTGAATTAATGATCTTCTCACCTCAGCCACCATGACTAACCCACCGTGCCTTTCTTTGTTAAACAAGTAGGCATCCCATTTTTATACTTTTCTGCTGGATGGTTAAGACCAAGATACAGCAAGATCTATATAACAAAAAAATGTAACTTTTGTATATGACAAGATCAGTCAGATCCCTTCAGGACTTACCCTGAAACCCTGTACCACAGCTTGTAGATCCTTTGTCAGTGTCAGTCATGTGGATGAGTCATAGCCATTGCTTAACCAATTTACTCTCTGTGAAAGCCTGAGAGAATGTTTTCTTGTCCATGTGACTCTCCTTAGGCACACGCTACATCATCAATCACTTTCCTCTATGGCCCCATAATCTCCTTGATCAGAAAATTTGGGACACAATGTTGTAGTGCAGGTCTCTTATATCCTGAGTCCTCACTGACCTTGAAAGCCTAGGGCCAAAATGTTGGCTGTCCTTAGAGCCCTTCTTTTTCTCTAATTTTTGGTCTGAAAACCTAAGTTGTTAACCCTCCAGAAGAGAAGCTTAATGATATTATTACCCTATAACATAGGCAATTGAGCATAACCTCACTTTTATCTGTTTGTGTATCAAACATCTTAGATATAACATGGAAAGGTATTTTCCATCAAGTATTGATATGTTTACCTTTAAATCCCTACAGAATGTAAAGAAAAAGAAAATAAAAAATGAATATTTTTTAAAATGTAAGACTAAAGAATTACATATTTTTACACAGAAATTTACAAATCTAACCATGTTCAGTATTGTAGCAGTACATTCCTATGACACTTTTATCTTGTCTCTTGTTTTCATTTATTACCCTTTTATAAAAACAAACATTTACTTGAGAGACAGTATAGCAGCAACTGATGACATGACAAGCAGAAAAGTATAAAAAGGAAGTATAAAAAGTAAACCCATATTAATATGCGGAGCTGTGAAAGCCTCAAGTCAATAACTTCTGACATTGCCAGTCCTATGGATTACCCACTAGTATTATGGACTACTGGACTATATTGGATTATTTTGCTGAATTCACACACTTACAATATTATGTGGCAATGGAATATCCATCTCTGACAAAACTAAACAAGTGCTATGGTCATCCACTAGGTAAATAATTATTAAATCTTTGATATAATTCAGCTATATAAAAACCTGTAAATATAATATCATGTATGCACCTTGTACAATACCAAAATGTTATGAAAACAGTTTGTAATGTATTATTTCATCAACTCTGTATGGTTATGGTGTTTTGAAACTGTCTGATTGACATTTGTATTTCAATAAAATAAAAATAAATGGAAAAAAAATATCTGTGTAAATATGATATGCAAACAGCCACACTCTATTTACTGATAAGAGACATACGGTGTAGTAATGTCTCTAAGTATAATATCATGTATGCACCTTCTATGATACCAAAACATTATGAAAACAGTTTGCAATGTATTAATTTATCAAATCCATCTTGTCAAGGTATCTTAAAACTATCTCATTGATATTTATACTTCAATAAAGCAAAAATTAAATAAATATCTGTGTAAATAAAAAAAAATGAAGGACCATTTTGTATCTGTATACACAAGAGTTAGGAGAGATATACAGGTACTTTTTATATTAGCAGTATTTGGACAGGATATCATGTCTGTATCTTGTATTATGAATAATTACTATGAAGACAACAATGTGCAATGCATTAATTATTGTAACTGTCCTACTAGTCTGTTTTGAGACTGTCTCGTTGCTATTTGTTTCTCAATGAAGTTAATAAGAAAAGAATAAAACTAAAAAAACAACAAATATGGACTCACTTGGAAATATTTTAAAAACTTTGAGTCCTGTACTTTAATTCATTTAAAATTGTCATCTTGTAAAAATCAATAAGTATAAGAAAAATAAGTGTTACTGCACTAACATCTTTCATAACAATGAAGTCGAGTTGTTTACAAGTAGAAAGCATCTGGTTGGAACACTCATACTGGAAAGATAAAGGCTTAAATTTTCCTTTTCTGGTTCAAATTTTAACATTTGTTTCAGCCTAAGAGATTTTTCATCCAGTGACTCAAATTTAACTAAAGACCTAGAAAACATGTTAGAAATGTGTCAGGACAAATTGAAGTAGGCAAAGATTTCTTGGATAAAACCCCAAAGAAGAAGAAACAGCAGCAAATATAAACTAAAATGATTACATTAAACTAAAGAGCATATGTACAACCAGTAAATCATCAGAATAAAGAGACAACCTGCAAAATGAGAGAAAATATTTGCAAGCAATGCATCTGACTAGATGTTATATCCAGAATATGATGTGGTCCCCCAAAAGTAGTGAAGAAAGGAAATATATAATTTTACCAAAAATAAGTGAGAAACTAAGTTGTCACCAATATTTCAGAAAAAAAGGCTGAGATGCTAAGTGTGCGCTCCTGAGCGGGCAGTGTGTGAAGATTGGAAGCTGGGCTGAGAGTCTAGTGCAGATCTCATGGAATGAGATACATCTGAGGAACACTGTAAAAAAAAGAGCGAGGCAGAAAGAGGACCTGAGGGACTGACCTCTGGCAGTGAGGGGCAGAGGGCTTTCAGGCCCCTCGGAGCTCGCACCTCGCCACAGTGTGATTTGGTGTTCGACACTGAGCTACAGGATTAATGTTGGCCCTGCTGGACTTCAATCTTCCTTTGTCCCCGTTCCACTCTATGACCCTTGTTACCTTTCAGAATATGGATGTGTATCCTGTGCCATTGTGTATTCAGAGCGCTTGACTTTCTTTTCATTCTGAGAAAGCTTGTACTTAACAGTTTGCTTAAAATTTTAGAGCATTTGGACTCGAGTTTTTCATCAATGCGAAACTTTTAGGACGCTGACAACTCTTACAGATGAAAAAAATAAAAAGAAGTTAAAATCAGTGTTTGTGGTGTTTTTTGTCAGCCAAAGCTTCATGTACTCTTGAGGGGAGTTTTTGGAGTGTGATTGGACCCCGAGATGTCTTAGTTACTTTTCTTGTTGCTGAGACCAACTATGCCACACCCAAAGTTAAAGTAAAGGTTTATTTAGCTCACAGCCTGTAGAGGTTTCAGTCAGTAATTAGCTGGCTCTACAGCAGGAAGGCTTTACTAAGGAGACTAGTTCATGCAGGCAGGAGACAGCAAAATCAACCATCCGTCTGAAGTCTTTCTGCCCCATTTACACTCATCTAAGGTGCTGGGAATAGGGCAGTGCGAAGCCAGTCAGCAGACAGGTCTCACACACAATTCATCCCACAATTGCAAACTCTAGATTCAGCCACCCCTGTGTAGCCCCAAACATGACTATATAAGGCTTTGGGGACAAATCTAGACAGGGCCATATAATGGGGTTCTCCCATTCATCAGTGGATTGGTCACACTTTGTAGCTCTCAGCTTTGGAGCCAAAACACCACCAAGACTCTTCTGCTGGGCCCTTCTGGGTAGCCACCCTGCCTTGTACAACTGTGAGCTCAGATAACTCTTCCTTTAAATTGTGGTTGTCAGGTATTGTCTCCTTGACAAGAGAATAACCAAGATGGAGCAGAATACTTATTTTTTCATTTTATAACACTAAATACATTTAGATCAAAATTTTCTATTCAGTCTATTTTGTCACAAACTTATTATTATTATTATTATTATTATTATTTAGTTATTTTTTTTTTATCAGGGATTGAATTCAGTACCTTGTGCTTGGCAGGCAAATGTTTACACTACTGAGCTATGTCTCCAGCCCCTTAATACATTAATAATTCTTTTTTCTCCAATCATCTCTTTCTACTCTTAATGCTATATCCAGGACAATATGCAGAAGCATTTAAATATAAAAGGAAAAATTTTCAAGGTTTTTTTCTTGTTATGGACAATGAAAATGGTAATCTTTTCATTTGGTTGATTTATGACTTTAGAATCTAGCCTTGTGAAAACTATTCATTGTTAAATGATGTCAACTTGAGTGTCTCACTTTTACTCTTATTCATGACACTCAGCAGGAACAGTGAGGCAACTTAAACTAGCATTAGATACCTCTCACTTTTCTCAGTGAGAAACTAATAAAAAGTATTGTACTGGAAACATGATTACTAACACAAAGCATTTTAAAATTTTAAAAAATCGCTTTTCATAAAAATATAGTTAATGTATTTTTTTTCTGGTCAGAACTTTTAGAACATAAAAGAAGTGCTTTAATTTTCTAGGAGTTATTTTATCCATACAGAAAATTATTTTAAAATTTGGTCTTCTAAAGAATAATGTTTTTGAACTCTATTAATAGTCCATCATAATTTTAGAGTTTAAGTTTATGGTTCTGTATAATTTTGGTGGCTATTAAATGACTATATATATATCCTGTCATTGCTGTTGTTAAACAAGATATAAATAGCTATGGATGTTTTTCCACTAAACAGCCCAGAAATGAGCCAATTATGATAGTGAATGCCATAATCCCAGAACTCTCAGAGCCTGAGACAGGAAGATCTCAAGTTAAAGCTCAGTCTGGGATAATTAGTGAACCATAACCAAATTAAAAAAGAAAGAAAAAAGGAAGGGAAGAGGGCAGGGATGGGGAGGTAGCTTAGTGGCAAGTCCCTAGATTTAATTTTCAGTGCTGCATACACACTAAAACGTCTAAAACATAGTCTAGAAATGTACCCAATTTTTGCCATCTAAGTCATAACTTCCAAATGAACTTTAGTTGTAAAGTTACAACTGCATATTAAGTTTCAATCTTTCTTTTGTTCAAAACACTAAGGACAGCTAAGTTAGGTAGAAAAGTTACAGGCAGTCAAGGAGGCGATTGTCATAGAGGACTAAGCCCCGGAGGGAGTTGACACAGAAGATAAAAGCACAGCAGAAGTGTGACCAGAGATGCATCTGTTGGAGGGAAAGCCTTAAAATAAGACAAAATGACCAGGCCTACACGCTTCCTCAAGAGATAAATGATATAGTAACATTAACATCAGTTGCCCTGGTGGGTGACCAGAACCACCTAGCTCATCTCTTCCTAAAAATATCCTTGTGCTTTCCACATATACTTACTACATGACCCCTGCTCCTCCATGTAAAATGTTACTTAAATGGCAAACAATAGTACTGGTTGAACATAGCTTTATCCCACATTGTGGCCAACATTTTTGTTTTGTATTCTCCTCGTTATTTTGCTTCCACTTCATGATTTTGCTCAATAAAATTTCCTCTGTGAAATAAGGTCTTTGGCAAACCACGTTGGACCCTTCCTGTCTCTCAGGAGATATTTCTACTCACCAGTAAATTTTTCTACTCTTGACATCCATTGCTTCTCAGTTCGTATTCTTCAGTTTTGGAGAATACAAACTCAGCACATCAGTAGTAGAGTGGGAGTTATATTAATGTCTATATAAAAAGACAAAATTATAACAATTTAATTTAGAAATTGTCTTGGCTTTTTTTATTAAATTCTAGACTCAGGAAACATGATATAAGTGTTCCAGTCAGTAAGGCGAAAAGATTGAAATTAGGTCTGACAAAAGCAGAAACAAATAATTATTGCTTATGACTTATTTGCTAGTTATGTTTTATTTGAGGTGCAGAGAAGGATATAGAATTGGTGCACTTCAGAGGTAAATTTTGTAATGATTGAGGAACATAATAAATATGGATAAAGCACATAACAAGTATTAAAGCAGAATGAATTTCAGTGTCTGACTGATTTTGTTGTTGTTTTGAAAATGCAGTATTTGCTTTCTTCCTATCAATCTCTACTTCATCCGAGCTCACTGAGGAATTTAATCGTGAGTACTATACCACTGAGCTACCTGCTCAGGCCCTTTATTTTTTTACTAAGACAGAGTCTTACTAGATTTTCCAAACCAAACTCATATTAGACCTAACTTATTAAAGATTTAATTTCTGTACAGTGATGGAGGACTTTAGTAAGACGAACTGCATTATTTTTCACTCTTATCTACTTGAGCCTCTCCAGTGTAAGAGAATAAACTAAATCAATGTCCTTCTATTATACTTATTTACCATTAAAATATGACCCCTATGTGGATAAACAGAAAGGATCTACCATTCTAAGAAGTGATATAAATCTGTTCCTTTATCATTGGTTTTCCTGGTGTGTCAATATTTTTATTAAAGTGTCAATTGCTTAAAATAATCATTTTTTTATTATTTCCCAGCTCACGTCTCAGATAATTAGAATTATGTGACAGATTCACAAAAAAATATTCATTTCCTGATAGCAATGGTAAATCATTAAATAAGGAAAAATAAAGAACAATTTAGAGCTGTTTTTAAAAAAATGCATATTTATATCTAAAAGGATAAAGGACCTAAAAATCTGCTCATCGTGTGCCTAGTGATCTTTTTACATGAGTACAATGTGGTACTCTCTTCCTGTAGTTCTTTGAAGAGAGACAGGAAACTGTGCCAGCCTTCCTAGGTCTGGTTTGTGGTTCAGATTAGAGTAAATAAAAATTTATCTTTGATTTGTAAGCTTTCTGTTTATAACATCGTCAAATAAATCAATATAGGTATAAAAACATAGCAATTACCTATTGTCTTATTCTGTTTCAGCTGCTAATCACTGAACACCAGATAGTGAGTTCCTTAATCTCATCCTTGATGTGTTCTTCATTCTACGGGTACTCAGGAGTGCGTTATTCAATTTTCAAGTGTTTCTAAATTTCCTGTGGTTTACTCTGTAAAAGATTTGTGTGTTCATTGCACATTGGTCTGGTAGTAAGCATGGGGCAATTTTTATTGCCTTATAATAAATTAAGCAAGTTTAAAGTGTAGCATGTTATCTATTTTAGGGACAGTTTCATGTGCTGAAGAATGTATACTCTGCTGCAATAGGGTGGAATATTCTGTAAATATTTGTTAAGTACATATGTGCAAAGTAGTGGTCCAGTTTTAATAATTATTTTTGATTGTTTTTGTCTAGTTGTTCTATCTCTGCAAAACTGTGGTACTGAGATCACTCATCATGATTATGTTAGTATTTGTTTTTTTATATTGAGAACTATTTGTCTTAAGAAAATATATGCTACAGAACTTGGCGCATAAATATTTGTGTCATCCCTTTTTTTGGATTGTTCCTGTTACCACAAGGTAGTGAACTTATTCATTCTTTTTGAACAATTTTAAAGTATACAAGGTCTGAGACTAAAATGGATACCATTATTTATTTTCAGGGTCCTGACGCTGGAAATAGAGTTTATCATCCTTTGATTTTTAGTGTATCATATCTCCTCAGACTACATAAGTTTCCTGAAAGCAATATACTCTTAGCTCCTCTTTTGGATCCAGTTTACCAATCTGTGTTTGTCAACTGGAGACTTGAGGCCATTGCCATTGAGAGGCACTACTGCAAGAAGCTGAACAATTGCTATCATCATGTGTTTTTCCTATTGTACATTTCACTTTTTTTTTCTCAGCTATTTTTGTTGTTATTGTTTACGTTCATTAATCTTATTTTGTTCCTCCTTGGTAGTCTGGCTTTATTCATCTCCTCATTTCTGTTTAGGATATTTGTTAGTTTTTTTTGGCCTGCTGGTTTATCATTCCTAATTCTCTTGAACTGTTCTTTTTCATTTCATGTCCTCTTTTCTCCACCAATTGGAAGGAAACTCCAATTGGATGCCTTAATCTGACTTGGAAGTTGTTTTTCTTTTGGGGCTTGAAATACTTTACTCCAAGGTCTTCTAGAATTTAATGTTTCTATTAATAATTCCACTGTGATTATGATGGGTTTATCTCTATTTGTGATTTTCTTGTATTTTTAACTGTTTTGAATATTCTGGAGGTTTTTGGACTTGTTGGACATCTGACATTTTGATCATGTTATATGTAGACGAACTCATTTTTAGGTATTTATTTGTATTTGTATTTTAGAACAGCATCTGCAGGGTGTACAGGGTCTCACTGAGTGCATTCAACACATAGTGATCCTCCTGTTCACAGCCTCCCAAGTGCTGAGATTAGGGGCCCCCAGTCTCAATCATCATCACAGCAGGCCCTAGGGGCGGGGCTGGCACAGCAAGCCCTGGGGATCCAACTCCAGGCTTCTGGGCCTGCCTAAGCAGACACTTTAATCTGCGAAGCTATTTGGCCAGCCCTCTGGATGAGCTTCTTTATTCCCTGTAGTTTTTTGATATTATAGAATCCTGACTCACTTGTACTTTGAACTTTTTTCTCATATTTTGGAAATTTTGTATTATAACTTATGTAAGCAAATTAATTACTCTGTGTTCCCATCTAGTATTATGTCTAATTCCAGTTAGATATAAATCCTTTTCTTAGTTTTTCTAGTACCTGTTTGATGACTTTTTCATGTTTTCCTATTTTCTTTGAGGGTTCTCTGAGTATACTGCTCTAGTTCACTACCTTATCCTCAATCTCAGATTCTGTTATCATATTATTCATTTCTTCCACTTATGAATACTATATAATTTATTTTTAGCATTTCTGTTTCATAACTTTCGTTGAATTATATAATTTTGATGAATTTGTCATTCATGATTTGAACTGATTTGGTCAGGCTTTCTGATTTTTCTTTCTTTCAAATGCACATTAGGCATTTTCATAGGTAATTCTATAAACTTTGGGTCATACCTTCTTTGAACTCACCACATCTTCTTAAAAAATTAATAAATCTATATTGAAGACTGTAAAAATACATCAAGGACATCTGGTTTTAAAAATTTTTTTAGCAGTGTAGATAAAAATAAACAACACTTGAGAATCAATAGCATTCCTGTACTCAAGTAACAAACTGACTGAGAGAGAAATTAGGAAACTGTAATAAGCAAGCCACCTTAAACTGACCCACGTTTGACCCCTACCAACCCCCCCGATCTAAGACCCCCTGATTGTTCTCTTCTCTGTCCCTTCTATACAAACATTTCCTGTTCTTGCTGACCAAAACCCTTGGTTCCCACCACCTACCCTTCCCATATCCGTGCCTTACAGCATAGATAAGACCCTTCAATACAGAAAGCCCCTTCCCACATCCGTGCCTTGCAACATAGATAAGATTACAATGGCCCTCGGGCCGCCCCCTACATGTTACCTCAGCTTCCAACCAATGGGCTTGTGTCCCATGCCCCCTTCACCGCTTTTAGCTTCTGTAATCATGCTTGCCGACCCCCCAAATGTACATATCCTGACCCAAATTTGGACATAATGTATGTCTCCCCCAATCAAAATTGTCCCTGTATCCCCTAATAGCCATTTTAGCTTCTGTGACATGCTTGCTTACCCCTCACAGCCTGTGGTTTTTGGACATAAAAGCCCTGCTGCCCAGCCCTCGGGGGGCCCCTCCTCCTTTTCTCATGGAGAGGCTACCCAGTGGGTACCACCTAAAATAACGTGCTTCTTTTCTTTTGGACTTGCCTCGTTGTCATCTGATTTTTGAGTTACAACAGAAACCACACTTTTTTCAACAGCATTCTCAAAAATGAAATATGTAGAAATCAATCTAACAAAGGAAGTAAAAGATCTATACACTGACAGTTACAGTACTCTGAAAAAAGAGATTGAAAAGGGTATCAGAAAATGGAAGGAGGACGGCACGGCCCAAGTTCCAGCACAGCTCAGCCTGTGAGTGAGAGCACCAGAGGTCAGTGCTATCCAAAATAACAAAGAAAAGGAGAAAAATGGAATCTCAGGCCTCAAGTCCACCAGTAAGTGCAGAAAACACTAGCTCAACTGAAATGAATGAATTAACAGATACGGAGGCAAAGGAACAACACCAGAACGGTACAGAGAAACTCAGACAAGAAGTGATTCATGAAATAAGAAAAGAAATATATGAATACATAGCATTTGAAATAAAGAATCAATGCAGAAACATCAGAGGGAAAACTAATGCTCACCCAGAACAGATGCAGAAAGCACTATTCCAGCTGAAATGCATGGATTAATAGCATCTGAAGAAAAGAAACAACAGCAGAAAGGACAAGAGGAACTCAAAGCAAAAATAATTTCTGAAATAAAAAAGAATTCTTTGAAATCATAGCATCTGAAATATAGAAACAAGTCTGGAAATATACAAAGGAAAATCAACATGTAAGAAACTCTGCAGAAAAAGAATTAATAACTACCTCTAAAGAAGACACGGATAAAAAAATAGAGGAGGTCAAAAATATGATGGATTCCTTGAATGAGCAATACAGAAAAGAAATAGAACACATGAAGTAGAGGCAAAGAGATATAGAAGAACTAAAAATGTCCATCACAAGTCTACAAAACTGTGTGAGTGAAAGTGAAGACAGAGTTTCAGATCTTGAAGACGCTGGAGCAGCTAGTAAAAAGGTAAGAATGAATGTCTTAAAAACAACAAGGATGCAAGAAAAAATAATCCATCACCTGCAAGATGTTGCCAGGATAAACAATGTGAGATTAATAGGCATCAATGAGAATGAAGAAGTCAATACAAATGACACTAAAAGAATCTGGGGAGAAATGATCACAAAAAACTTCCCAAATATGAGGAAACAATACACATTCAGGTCACCAAACCATACAGAACACCAAATAACTTCAACCGAAGTAAAACACACTGAGACATATAATAGTCAAGATTGAAGAAATTCAACACAAAAATAATATACTGAAAGCTGCTAGAGAGAACAGGCAGACCACATTCAAAGGAAAACCCACTAGAATTACAGCCGACTTCTCTTCAAAAACCATGAAGGCATGCAGAGAATGGAGCACAGTTCTTCAAATCTTACACGAAAACAAATTCCAGCTGAGACTATTATACCCTGCAAAACTCTCTTTCAAGTTTGATGGAGAAGTGAAATACTTCCATGAAAAAGAACAGCTAAAGAATTTCATGATGACAAAGCCATCCGTATATAGGCTGGTGAAAGATGTTCTAGAGAGAGACCACAATGACCAGAACTCCACCAATGTGAACTGAAGGAACCCACTGAACAGGACAGACAATTTAACACAGGATAAAAAGGAGTAAACAGCAGCAGGTAAATACCATAAGAAACATAAGTCAACATATTTCAATTATAACCATCAATGCAAATGCACTCTAATCACCAATCAAGAGAAATATACTGGCACAGTGGATTAGGAAACAAAATCCAACAATATGCTGTATACAAGAAACACACTAAACTCAAAAGGACATTCATAGGCTCAAAGTAAAAGGATGGAAAACAATACTACATGACCCAGCACCTCAGAAAAAAGCAGGAGTAGCAATTCTCTTCTCAGACAGTCTCAACTGCCAAACAAGAATGATCAAATGACACAAAGGTCACTATATATTAGTAAGTGGAAAAAGTCAAGGGGAAGAAGTAACACTCATAAATATCTATGCACCAAACACAGGAGCACCCAACTCTGTAAGACAAATCTTAATGGACATGAAAATCCTAATATCTAAGATCACAATCTTAACAGGAGATCTTAACACCCCTTTACCTCAAAAAGATAGAACAACCAGACAAAAAATTAGCAATGAAATAGCAGAACTGAACCAGAGCTTGGAACAAATGGACCTGGTGGACATATACAGAGTGTTCCACCCAACCACAGCTGAATACACATTTATTTTCAGCTGCACATGGGTTATTTTTCAAAATAGACGATATAGTAGTCCAGAGTTCACGCATATGTATATGCAAGAAAATAGAAATTATCCTATGCATATTGTCTGGCCACAGTGCCATGAAACTGGAAATAAATGACAAAGGAAAACAAAAAAACCAGATAAATTCAAGGAAATTAAACAACACCCTACTCTGCAATCAATGGGTCACAGAAGAAATTAAACAAGAAATTCAACAATATCTATAATTCAATGAAAATTCAAGCAAAACTTACCAGAATCAATGGGATGCAATGAAAGCAGTCCTTACAAGGAAAATCATAGCTATGAACTCACACATTAGGAAAAGAGAACGGGAACAAATAAACACCCTAATGTTGCACCTCTGACATCTAGAAAAAGTAGAGCAAACCAAACCTATAGAGCAAAGACGGGAAGAAATCATAAAGATTAAAGGAGAAATTAATTCAATTGAAATGAACAAAATGTTTCAAAGAATCCACAAATCCGAAAGTTGGTTCTTTGGAAGACTAAGTATAGTTGATAAGCCTCTAGCCAACCTCATCAAAAAAGAAAAGAAAAAATTGAAGTACATGCAATAAGGGATGAAAAGGGTGAAATCACCACAGACCCAGTGGAAATTCAGATAATTAATGTTACTTCAAGAATCTTTATGCTCACAGAACAGAAGACACAGAAGAAATAGACAGATTCCTCTAAAGGTGCAAATTACCAAAACTGAACCAAGAAGATATTACAACTCTTAATAAGCCAATAACAGCTAAGGAAATATGAAATGTAATAAAAAGTCTACCGACAAAGAAAAGTCCAGGTCCTGATAGATTCACAGCTGAATTCTACAAGAAATTTATAGAAGTTATAATTCTTACACTCCTCAAACGCTTCAATGAATTGAAAAGGAAGCAGTCTTCCAAAATCATTTCTGAAAGCAGTATTATACTGATTCCAAAACCAGGGAAAGACACAACAAAAAAGCAGAACTACAGGGCAATCTCCCCCATGAACATAGGTGCAAAAATACTCAATAAAATCCTAGCAAACAGAATTCAATAAAGCATCAAGAAGATCATACACCATGACCAGGTAGGATTCATTCCAGGGATGCAAGGATGGTTCAATTTTTGAAAATCTTTAAATGTAATACACTATATTAATAGACTGAATTCTAATAACCACATGATCATCTCAATTGATGTAGAAAAGTTTTGACAAAGTCCAACACTCATTCATGTTCAAAGTCCTACAGAAAATTGGAATAGATGGACTCTACCTCAACTTAATAAAAGCAATCTATGACAACCCAAAAGCTAATATAATACTAAATGGGGAAAAACTACGATCTTGTACTCTTAAATCAGGTACAAGACAAGGATGTCCTCTATCACCCCTGCTATTCAATATAGTTTTGGAATCATTAGCAACAGCCATTAGAAAAGAAGGAGAAATAAAAAGCATAAGAATAGGTGGAGAAGAAGTTAAATTATCACTATTTGAAGATGACATGATCCTTTACCTGGAAGATTAATAAATTCTACCAAGCAACTACCAGAACTGATACAGAAATTCAGAAGCATAGCAGGATACAAAATCAATACTCAAAAGTCAATAGCATTTCTCTACACAGATAACAAACACACTGAAAGGGAAACAATAGAAACAATACCTTTTACAATAGCACCACAAAAAAATGAAATACCTTGTAATTGCCCAACCAAGGAAGTCAAAGATCTTTTCACAGAAAATTACAACACCCTAGGAAAAGAGATTATAGAGGATTTCATTAAATGGAAAGGTATTCCATGCTCCTGGATAGGAAGGACCAACATCGTGAAGATGGCCATACTCCCAAAATTGTGCAGATTTAATGCAATCCCTATCAAACTGCCACCAACATACCTCCCAGACCTAGAGAAGTTGTTCCTTAAATTTATTTGGAACCACAAACGACCTGGAATAGCAAAGGCAATCTTGGGCAATAAAGATAAGGCAGGAGACATCACAATTTCTGATTTGAAATTGTACTACAAAGCCACTGTGATAAAATCAACATGGTATTGGCAATGAAATAGACCAGAGGATCAATTAAATAGATTAGAAGATACAGAGTCATCTATGATTACACTCAGCCATCTGATCTATGAAAAAGGGGCCAAATATGCATATTGGAAGAAAGACAGCCTCTTTAACAAATGGTGCTGGAAAACCTGTCTTTCTACATGCTGAAAACTAAAACTTGACCCAGGTCTATCACCATGCACTGAGCTAAAGTCAAAATGGATTAAAGATCTAAACATTAAAACAGAAACACTCAATGTACTAGAAGAGAAAGTAGGAGGAACTCTTGAAGACATAGAGGTAGTTAAAGAGTTCATGAACAAACATATATTCGCACGGGAAACATTTGAAAGAATCAACAACTGGGATCAACACTTCTTGAGGAGCTTCTGCAAGTTGAAAGACATTGTCAACAGAGTGAAAAGACAACTCACAAATTTTGAAAAAATCCTAACAAGTAATCAGACAAAGGTCTGCTGTCTAAAATATATAAAGAAATGAGATATAACAGGGCTGTCCTATATAAATACCCATTTCAGAAATGGGTATCGGACATGAATACACACTTCTCAGAGGACCAAATTAAAGAAGTGAATAAATATATGAAGAAAGCTCCATATCACTAGCCATCCATGAAATGCAAATAAAAGCAACACTGAGATACCATCACACTCCAGAAAGAATGGCTATCATAAGGAAATTAACCAAGAACAAATGTTGGAGAGGTTGTGGGGAAAAGGGAACACTTCTTCACTGCCGGTGGGAATGTAGACTGGTACAACCATTGTGCAGATCTGTATGAAGACTCCTCAAAAGAGTAGGACTGGAAATTCCATTTAAGCCAGCTAACCCCTTCCTGGGAATTTTCCCAGAGGAAATGAAATCATTATATCATAGTGATATATGTGTACCTCTGTTTCTAGCAGCACAATTTGTGATAGCAAAATTCTGGACACAACCAAGATGTCCATCACATGAGGAATGCTTGAAAAAGATGTGATAGTTCTATATAATGGAGCATTATTCAGCTATAAAGAATGATCAACTTGAAGCATTTATATTCAAGTGGATGCCACTTGAACATATACTCATAATTGAAATAAACCAGACACTCATGTGCAAATATTGTATAGTCTCCCTAGTGTAAGAAGACAAAAGAAGAAATACAAACAGAAATACACAACAACAACTAAAGATTATTGAGTCAGACAGTTAGGGCAACCTGAATGGCATATGCTGCAGGGTACCAGTCAGCTTTTCTTCTGGATGGTTAAAAACCTAAGTTCACAGATCAAAATTGAAGAAATAGAAGAGCCACAAGGCCAGCCAATATTTTGGCCCTAGACTTTGAAGGTCAGTGAAGAATCAGGGCATAGGAGAACCTGTACTGTAACATGAAACTCAGTTGTGCCCCAAATTTTCTGATCAAGGAGATTATAGATCTACAGAGCAGAAACTGATGATGTATAGTGTGCCTGGGGAGAGTCACATGGAGAGAAAACTTTCTCTGAGGTTCTCATAGTGAGCAAACTGGTCAGGCACTGGCCATGACTCATCCCAATGAATGACACAGACAAAAGATCTACAGAGTAAGGTACAGGATTACAAGATAAACCCTGAGGGGACTTCACTGACCTCATCAGAAACAAAAGCTACATCTTTTGGTGTGTAGGTTTTCATTTATCTCAGTCTTAATCATCTAGTAGAAAAGTATAAAAATGTATATAACGTGGGGCCATAATAATAAGTTGAGTTGTAAATGGCTATAGTCAACAACTTCTTCAGATAACTCACTATTAATGTGGAATGCTGGACTGTGTTGGATTGTGTGGCCGAGTTCAGGCACCTAAATTGGTTTAATGACAATGGAGTGTTCATCTTTGACAGGTCTAGACAAAAAAAGGGGGGGTGATACAAAGGAAGAACCATGATGTGTGTGTATAAACAGTACAGTTAGGATAAGTATGCCTTGCTTCTGCATAAATCTATGAGAAGCAAGATTTGTACTAATAGTGGTTGGACAAAATATTATGTTGGCTTCTAGTACTATGGACAGACACTGGAGAGATAACAAGGTAGAGGGTGTTAAATGTCGAATCTGTGATGTAAATCAGCTGTAGAGAAATAAGATAGGTGTATAGCTCCACTCTCTTTATTCAGTGATTAGAAACATCTACTATAATAATGGCTATAAGTATAATATCATGTATGCACCTTATATCACAGTGAAACACTACGAAAACATTTTGCAATGTATTGATTTGTCGAATCTGTCCTGTTAATTTGTCTTGAAACTGTCTCATTGCTATTTGTTCTTCAATAATAATAATGATAACAATAATAATAAATAGAGAAAATGGAAGGATAGACCAAAGATATAGCTCAGTGCATAAGCATCTACCTGGAAAATGTGCAGTGCTGAGTTTGGTTACCATTTCCCCAGTATGAAAGCAAATCAAAAAGAACAACAATGACAACAAATAAATGAAGGATATTCCTTGCTCATAGGTAGAAAGAATCAACATTGAGAAATCATCCATGTTTATCCATATACTAAACTAAAATAAAAAATCTAAACATTAAAACAGAAACACTAAATCTGCTTGAAGAGATCATAAGCATAGCTCTTGAAAACATAAGCATTAATTAGGATTTGTCTTTTTGGCATTAATAATCTGAACACAAGCAACCAAACTAGATTTGGTATCTATATAGACATGCTATTGTATTTAGTATTAAAATGATGACAAATGTGATTAGATCTTTTTGTGGTACTAATAGTTGAAATCCCCAATGGGGCAGTCATATGTTTACCACCATTCAAGCCAGTGAGACCAGGATAACAGAAGAGATTTGACTATCCTCATCTTTTAAGGATAGAATCACTCCTGGTTATAAAAGCATCAAATGCTTCCATAATACATCTTTTATGCTGAAAAGCTTTGCATTTACACTTTCATCCTTTACCAATACTTTGTGCAGCATATATTCCACTTTATTAGAATTTGTGTTATAATGTTCCAGGAGAAGAGAGAAGAGATTTAACAGTAGTTGAAAGAAGAGTATAAGTAAATAAGGACATTTGTAGGAAGGATAACAATAGGTAAAAAAATGATATGGGGTCAGATTCTGTTACAGTACTTTTCCTTCAATTTAACAGTGCTGAGCATTTTAAGAAGATGGCCTTGGAGATAAGGATGAGCTGCAGGAGGAAGGAGGTGCACTATGAGATTGAGAAAAGCTGTATGGCTTTCGCACCATGTTCTATAAAACAATATACATGTGTAGAAAAGAGATAAGGAAAGACATCAGGCTTGATAAGATACAGAAGAGTGAAAGGAATAGGTTTGGAGGATGGAGGGCTAAGGGTGACTGTCAAAGTGGTTGATGGGTTTTTCCTCCTAATAAAAATTCTGCTAAATCAGGGAGATGCCAATAAGGCTCTGGCCACTGGATCTAGGACTCTGCCCTACCTTAAACCTCCCTAGTCAAATTAAGACTCCCTGCCTTCTCTTCATAATATCCTATTTCTTATTTCCGCCTCCTGTCCAATCACAATATGCCAGCCACATCGCTTAGACCGCCCTCTAAGTCCCCACCTTCATCTTGACCCTACATAGCCTTTTTTCCCCCTGGACAAAGAAGCCCTCAGATGCATCAAATCAGCTCTTTCTATGATCTTCTCTGCTCCTGCGATAAAGGCTTTTGCACTTTACTTTCTTTTTATTCATGGACCTGTTAATCCTATGGGTGGTCAGTTAAAACCTGGAGAGGAGTAATTTAAAATGTAGGAAAAAGAATTAAGAAATTAGATAATAATAGTATGGCTACCAGAACTTGAGGTGAAGAACTGGATAGGAAAGTGAGAAGAGGGAGAGAAGAGAAAAGTCAATTAAAATGAATAGAAGAAAAAGCAAGCAAAAAATGAAAACGTAGAAAATACCTGGTGGAAACAGTTCAGATATTCAAACAAGAGAGCGTGTAGGTGATTGACGTGGGAACACTTGGCTAGAAAGCCTGGGTATTGACATCATCGGCCTCTCACCAATTGCTGTGTGTGTGTGTTCATCCACACCAACACTATTTCTGACCTTATGCCTGGAAAAACTGAAGCTAACCCACTCTCAGGACTCCATTCTGCAGGCAGAGTCAGACGCTGTCCCGATTCTCGGTTCAGGAACTCTGCCCCATCCTCAGGCCGCACGCCAGAACTGATGGGCCAGTTCACTGGGGGAGTTGTTGACACATTAATGCTCCAGTAGGGAACCACAGTTGTCTGAGATTGTTTTCATCTGCTGGATGGAGAGACCAGAGGACACGGCCACAGCTGATGTACCATTGTTTTGCTCTTTATTCTCAAGCAGGAGTACACAAATTCTTTCTTCTTTCTTTGAGGAGTGAGTTCACCTACTGGAATCTGAAACTGCTGTCACTCTACCCTGTGTGGACAAGGTATTCCCTTCCCCCTGGAGAGTGTTGCTGGGGATTTTGCAGGGTTGAGCAGAGGCTATAGTTCCTTCTTTACTATGGCATAAACCCCATTCATCTGTATAATTTCCTTCTTGTCTTATTTTCAGTCTGGTTGGAAGAGGTCTCCTGTGATCCCAGCAGATGGACATCTGGTCTGGTCACTGGAGTGGCATGCTTCTGTGCAAGCCAGGTACAGACCAGACTCAGCCTGCGGTCAGGTGCCAGTTCCTACGACCTATGGCTTATTGCAGACACAGGGCTGATTCTAGGTGATCCAGACATGCTACGTCCAGGTGCACTTGTCTGTGAGTCAACAGACAATCTGGGCAAGTGGGCCCTTAGGTGAGTGCTGGGGGCCATGTGTGTATGCTGGTGACTTGGCCCTGGAAAGAGGAGAGCGTCAGCGCTGATTCATTTGTGTGACATCATCGAACCTGAGTCTTGAAGGGGGAGTTACCCTTCCCACCTTCCCACCAGACATGATAGAAAGGTGCATATAGGAATGTAGTGTCCCCCATGTTTGGAAAGAGACTTTGTGGGTAAGTGCCAGTGCAGGCAAAGACTGTCCCAGCAATCTGGTCCACTCAGCCCCAGTTTTGTCCCCCAGGCATTTTGCCTCTCTATCAAAATACCTGCTGTCCTGAAGGGGGAGATGTGTTTAAGACCTCTCAGAGCAGCCTTGGCAGCAATACTTGTCTTTTTTAGCTCTCCATGTGTTTGCTTAATCTACTTGTATCATTTTTATTATTACTTTTCTGATTCAGCATGAAAACCTGTCCCCATATCAAAATACCTTGTTTCTCAGTGAGTCTTCTGTGAGTTTCTCTTTTTGTTGTCAGCCATGTTGAATTCCTTGAGCATGTATTTTTAATACTGTTGATATTGTAGGTGGGGAGATATTAATGCCAGCAATAGTTACTATAGAATTATTTGAATTAATATTGAACATTTTCTTACTGCTTTTAAGATGTTAGGAGGATACTGCTAGAGTGCCCATTTTATAAGTGAGGTAAATCTATTCAGAAATATTTTACTATACAAATTAGACTTCCCAGCATACCTTTTTGAACACAGCCCTAAATGGTCACTTAAAAAATTAAGAAGACTATTAATTCTGTAGTTCATATTTTACAGTGTCAAAGTGCTTATGTTTTTTATATTATTACTCTTGTAGAAACTATGATGAAAAAATTTAAATTCGCTTTTATTTAAATTACTAGGTATATTGAGATATAATCATAAAATATACAGAGTTGTTAAAGAAGTTATCATACAGATTCAACAATAATTATTTCATGATCAAATTAACTTCTTTTTCTACATTTAATTTATTCATCTATCCAAACTCATTTTATTTTGAAGTCAATTTCAAATAAGCACTTGTTTCACTAAGCCATGTCCTGGGCCCTGAAGTAAATTTCAAATGGTTTATTTTATCCACACGTATTCTGTATATTTTGTATATCTATCTAATGTAAAATTAGCAAAATGCCACCGAAAACCAATAGCAAAAAAATCATATTTACTTATCTATTATTAATTTTAACCTACAATATCCAAGCTAAGTGAAAAATTCTAATTTCTGAAATAAAAAACAAATTTTGCAGTTGTTATTTTGAATATGTATTAAAAAGATTTGAAAATTGTGATTGGATTACGTATCTTGTGACTCATTTTTTTATGTATTTAGTACTGGGTCTTCATGGTCTCACTACACAGTTCAGAATAATAGTGATTCTCCAGTTTTCAGCCTCCCAAACTCTAAAAGGGCCAGGGGAATAAGCACTTCCCTGGCAAGCACAAGGGTCTGAGTTCAATCACTGGCTCCACTAAAAAAACAAACAAACAAAAAAAAAAATACAGGTGTTCACCACCACACCCAGGCTCAACCTCCCTCTCAGCATGCCTGGGTCCTTGCGTCTGCCTAAGAATTGTTTTATTGTTTGAAAAAAGAACAAAATGCAATAATGTATTCTGGATTTTTAATAATACACATAAAAATAAATTACATAGCAATAACAGCACCAGAAATAGATGAGGAATATATCACCATAAAATTATGGTCCCACATATGAAATACTGCTTTATTAGAATGCAAATGATGATTGTGAAAGATAAACATTACAAAGCTAAAGTCACCAGTCAGAAAATAAAAATAAGCTATTACTAGTAAACCAATGCCTTACATATAATAGAATTATTAAGAAAACTCATTTAATCTAAAAGTTAAGAAGGGAAACAATCTAAAGGAAGACAAATCTAGTAGAAAATGAGCTGCAATAGTGTAGAATTAATTGCAGCAGTGTTGGACTAATTTGCATTCCTAGCACAAAATATTCAAGCTAATAAATTTTCCTTTAAAAAGAGGAAAGTTTTATTCTTCCTCAGTTACTGAGGTTTGGGTACATGGTATTGAGTCCAGTTGCTTGTGGATCTACTAAGAGGCAGTACATCCTCATAGGTCACACAAGACAGTGGATTGTGACCTCCAGCAAACAGAAGGTGGAAGAGCCCATGTCCTTTACCCTGAGTATGTGTAGCCACTTGAGCATGAGGCTGTCCCATCAGTCCTTGCACAACTTCCCCAACTCTGTAACATCACAGGCTAGACACCCAACTTTAACACAAGGGCATGTGGGGAACTCTTACCCAAGCCATAGCATCAAGTAGATTAGACGTACATCAAACATAATTGATCTCCACACTATGATAAATAGGCCCTTGCTTTCAGACTTCATTGAGAATATCAAGACTCAACAATAAGCTATAGGGACTGGAGAGATAGCTCAGCAGACTAAGTGCCTGTCTTGCAAACGCAAGAACCCAGGTTCCATTCCCCATATGTCATGCCATACCAGCTCAGGAACCCCAGAAATGCACTTTCCTGTGATCACATTCTGGGAAAGCTGACACAGGAGGATCACTATGAGTCTGAGCTGTGTAGCAAAAAATGAATAAATAAAATATATAAAAATAATAAGCTATATATAATACCCTTTAAATACGAAGTAATGGATTGTTATATGCCACAGGATGGACAAAAAAGATAAACATTTTGAGTGCTACAAGACAGCTATACTGCCTGTGTTATCCTCAGACAATATGGATTTTTGAAGAAATTATTTCAAGTACATATAAACAACTTGCCTAGTGGTAAGTGGCAGAAACTCTCAGCCAGGCAAAAATTCTTCCTTTTACTCCTGTTGTTTTTGTTTCTCTCAAAGAAAAAGGAACAGTAAAACAATTGATCAGATCCCATTTTATTGTACTTTATGAATTTACACTAAAATCAAACATAATCCAATGTAAGATTATAAATTATTTTCCTTGTCACGAAATTGAACCTTACTCGAGCTGCTTGAAAGTCCTCAGAATAAATAACTTTTCTCTCCATCTCTTTCAGAAATAAGTAACTTGCTGTTGAAACTTCAAGTTCTTTGGGAAAGTAAGCATTAAAATAGGAAGTGGCACGGACATGTCTTGGGAAACCAGTAGGCCAGAAAGTACTGCTTTGTGAGTCTTCCTCACATTGTACAGCTGCACGTTCTAAGTGAGATATACATTTAAATAGTACTAAATGTAAGAGGTACTAAATATAAGTGGATTTTCCAGGTAAATATTAAAATACTATTTTTATAGGAGAAGTGTCTCACTCTTCTCTCACAGTCAAACTAATTAGATTACTAGGATGTTGAAACCAAAAATTTTTCCCTTAAATTCCTTATTTTTTCTCTTCCTTCTATCAGTCATTTCTCTTTCAAGTCAATGTTAATCCTGGGTTAAATGTTTTGGTTAAAATATGTAATTTTGACCTTTGGAGACTTTTGAATACTGAACTACATGAACTTAAAACATTCTTATCCTGTGTATTCCCTTGAGCAAACAGCTTCCTGGATGATACCATAACAGAAATCATTTTTGGAGAGATGGCTGGTAGGCAAGTTGCACTTAATTTTCCACACTCATTTTATCAAAATTTTACTATTTCTATTTTCCACAAAATTGATGTGGGATAAATGTTTCTAATATGCAGAATGTTCATTTATTAGCTTCATCTAATGTAGTCTCTGATTATAAGTGTACAAACAATAAGCACACATTGTAGAAACCACCAGGCTTCTGATCCTGATCTGTCCCTGAATCAACTTTGTGAAGTTGGAGAGCCATACTGTATGTACAGTTTCTTCCTCTGTAAAATAACATTATTGTGGGAACTAATTCGTTAATCCACATGAAATACCACAGAGGCTAGCATGAAGCGCATAATGGCACAGAAGCACTTAAGACAATAAGACCCTACTATCGTGGCGAACGCTGGTGAACTCAACTTGGGAAATAGCTAGGGAACTTTATTAGGAAATCAAAACAGAGATGAGGATACATTTAAGCTCAGTGTCGAGAGTATTTCTAATTCAGTTCAGATACTTTCCTGACCACTTCAGAAACTTAAAGGGAACTGATGTTGAATTAATTTCTTAAATCATTTGCGAGATGAGAAATAAAAATACTAGTAAATTTCTGGAGAATATCTTAATTGAAAATAGGAATAAGCTGCTGCTAGTTCCTCCCCAAAAGGAACTTATCTGTGAATAAATAAGCTTTGCTTTTAAACTGTATATTGTTTTGAGATCTTAAAGTAACACAGTCCTTTTGATATAACATTTAGTAAAATTTCTATTGATATTTCCTGTCAGCAAAGTTTTCTTCTATTGGCTAATTTATCTATAGGTAAAAATACTCATCTCATGGAGCCAAGAACTATTTCACAGAAACCAGAGTTCTGATACAGTTAACATACACTAATTATTTTTATAGATAATAAAATTGTTAGCATAAAATATCATAAGGTAAATGAAAATTGTTTGAAAATAAAATTAAATGTCAAAATGTAAGTTACATCTCTTAAAAACCAAATCATTACCTTCTGATGCATCAATCAAATTCAAGAAAATGTATAGTGGAAATTACTTCACCTCATATAAGCATAACCATAAAGATTGAACTTTAATAAGCACTGTACTTCTAAATAAAACAATACTATTTAACTAAAGAAAAATAAAAACCAAAAGTTTCTGAGCATAAATTATTTAAGATGTAAATAACTAGCAAGAGTCATCCTTTGGGAAAAGAGAAGAATGAAATGTGAATGGTAGTTGGAAACAGATCATTTTATCAGTTAGGAGAATAATGACCCACAGTAATTTAAAAGACATTTTAATATGATAAAATATTCAGAATTTACAGGGTACTAACTACTGAGATTGCATATAAGTGCAGTAAATATTATAAAGATTTCTGTATCTCAGTAGAAAGGATGAGAGGAGAGGCATTCCTTTCCTCAATTCTACTCAGACATTGCAGGGGAGGATGATTGGATGACTGGGAAGTTGCTTGTTTATCCTTCACTGGGCCGGAAAAACAGATAGACTAAGGCTACCCAACAGGCAACCATAGACAGGATGCTAGAACCTGGAAGCTCCTCAGCAGTGTGCCTGTGGGATGGCACTAGAATATAGGAAATTGTAGGTTGGTCTACAATCAGAAAATAACCCACTGAGATGCCATCTGACTAAAAGTGACGGTCCAAGAATGATAGGCTGGCATAAAACCCTCAAGGGGATGCTGGCCAAAACCCTAGGTTGGGATTCTCCACCATTTCTCTGGCAGGACCTGAGACTAGTCACTGGGTAAACAGAGGCCAGAGCTGGCAAAGAGGCCAGCTGGGTGCAAGTGAATGCAAGCTGGAGAAAGCTGACCTGCATGTCAGGAAGCATCCTTTGAGGAGTTGGTTAGCAGATTCTGGTGGAGTAGAGAACCAGTCACATTGGTTATATGTTGGCATAAGAAAAAAAAGCAAGAATCACTGGTGCCATCTAAGACATAGAATTATTGTTCTAGCTGTGGGAACCAAATAGGTTATTTTCAGTACTCTAAAATAAATTCTGTCATGAGAATAATATATTTCTCACAGATGAAATTAAAGATTGTTTATGGCAAATCTACTGTTATCAGCTTTTCCTAGGTCATTTATAACAGAATATTATAGAATGTTGAATTATGCACTTGTAATCCCAGCACATGGAAGGGAGGAGAAGCCCCAAAGGAAGCATCTCCTCACTTCCAATATGTCAGTGAGAGAAATCTGCAGTCTATAACGCAGAAGAGGGCTAATGGGTGTGACTAGAGACCGCACTGCTGAGTGAAATCAGACAGGATGGGTGAACATGGGATTCTCTCGCTAATGTAAGAATCTGAGAACAAATAAAAATTTGAAAGGTACAATACACGCTGTTAAAGGGAAAGAATCTGTTGAATGTAAGGAAAAATTGGGATAAAGAAAAGGAAGATGAAGGAAAGAAGCAAAACTTGTATTTATGTAAATATGCACAATAGCTTGGAGAATTGTATTGCTGATTTCTGTTGTCCTATTGAAAGGAGTTGTTAATACTTATTTTTTTGTTTTTCCTTTCTTTTTTTTTTTTAATGGGAGGTCTATTTAGCTCACAGTTTGTGGAGGTTTAAGTCCATACTGACACTGATTTCCCAAGTGATTGCATCAGTCTTAAGTGCCTACCAACACTGGGGAAGGATTCCTTTTCCCGCCAGCCTCTCCAGTATTAGATACTGGTTGCTATCTTGAAGTTGGTCATCATTAGTGGGATAAGATGGAATCTCAGCCTTATTGTAATTGACATCTCTTCAATGACAAAGAGAATGAACACATTTTCATGTATTCATTTTTTGTTTGTATTTCTACACTTTATGAAGTGTATATTCATTTGAGATGCACATTTGTGGCTTGAAACTTTGAAATTTGGAAGCCTGATTTCTGTTTTTTTAAAAAGTTATTTATATGGTCTATATAGAAGTCCTTTGTCTTACAGACAGGCAGCTATAAATTTTCCCCAATTTATGGGTTTTCTTTTCACCCTGTTGATGACTCCTTTTGTGTGCAGTAACTTTTCAAAAGATAAGATCCCAGATGTTGATTCTTTGAAGTATTTCCCATGCAGTTCAATTTTCCTCAGAAACTATGTACTTTTATGTTTTTAAGATTTCTGCATCCTTTCTCCTCCCAAACATTTAGTTTCAATTTTATTACTTAAGTATTTGATCCTTTTCTAGTGTAGTTTTAGGCATGGTGATAGATCTGGGTCTAATTTTAGCCTTTTGCATGTGGAAGCCTAGGGTTTCTATCAATATTTATGAGAAGGACTAATGAAATATATATTTGGCCCATTTTTAAAAGATAAGGTTGTTGAGTATATTTGTAGTTATGTATGAATCTCCTAATATATTCTATTGAGTCTCAGGTCTGTTTTTTGTCAGCAACATGCTAATTATATCTAGTAGCTTTGTAATATAATTTCAAGTCAGAGATTATGATGTATCCTGACATTTCTTTGTTTTTATTTATTTTAATTAATTAATTAATTATTTTCTGACATTTCTTTGTTGCCTAGGATTGCTTTTGGTATTCTAGGTCTCTTTGGGACCCAGATAAAATTTAGGAATGTTTTCTACAGCTCAGTGAAGTATAATAATGGTATTTAATTCGGATTGCATTGAATTTGTACAATTTGGGGAGAATGGCCATTTTCACACTCCAAAATGTTGGTTCTTCCTGTCTATAATCAAATTATGTCTTTCCAATTTTCAAATTCTGTTAATCTCATTTTTTAAGAGTACTGTAATTTTTGCTGCATAAATATTTTACTTCCTTTGTGAGATTGATTCATAGTTTTTAAAAAAATATATGTTATTGTGAAATGTGTCACTTCTCTCTTGGTGTATTCAGTGACAGTATGCAGACATATTATTTATTTTTGAGTTTTAACTTTGAATCCTACTATGCTACTGGAAGTAGTTATTAAATCTACAAGTCTCTTTGTGAAGCTTTTGGTGTTTTGGAGTCTTTTATTTGCAAATAATAACTACATTTCTTTGTTTACAATCATTATTACTTGCAATCCTGTCTCTTTTCTAATTGCTCTGGAAAATCTTTCCAGAACTCTATTGAATAGGAGTATAAACAGTGGCTATCCTTGTCTTCTTTCTGATTTTTAAAGTGCAGGCTTTCAGTTTTTGTTCAGTTAGTATGGTGTTGGCAGTTGGTTTGTCATGGATGAATTTTATCAGGTAAAGACCATCTATTCTGATTTTTGGAGGGTTTATGCAATGAATGAATGTTGGACTTTGTCAAAAGCTTTTTCTGCTTCTATTGAGATGATCACGTGGTTTCTGTCTTTGGTTCTCCCGATGTGGTATTTTATATTTATGGATTTGCATATATTGAACAATCCCTACCTTCCTGGGATGAATCCTATTCAGGCATAATGTATAATCTTCTTCATCCTTGAATTTTTGTATCTATGTTCACTAGAGAAATTGACTGGTACTTCTTTTTGGTTGGGTCTTTCTCTGATTTTGATAGCAAATTAATATCTACCTCCAGGAATGAGTCTGGCTGAATTTCTTCCATTTCAATTTTATTAAATAGTTTCAGAAGAGTTGGCATTAAATCTTCTCCAAATTTCTTATAGAATTCAACTGTGAATCCATCTAGACGTTGGCTGGTCTTTGTTGATAGGTTCTTTATTCTATTTTCAATTTCAATATTATTGGGTTATCCAGAGTTCTATTTCCAATTTGTTTTTGCAAGGAAGCATCTTGTTGGGTTCAATGCATAGGTCCTAGTCTATGTTTGTTAGGTATGATTCCACAAATGATGTGATTTTCTGAGGCTGAATATTATTGCCTTATTTGATTAATTTGGTGCAGCTGGAACTACTAGTGTTTCCAATTCTAATGATTGAGTAGGTAAAATAATTTAACTAAGACGAGCAGCCTAGTGTTTCATGTTGGAGGAAGGAGTTCTCAGGTACACGGGGCTTGTGAACAGTATATGTGTACTAACGCCCTTAATAAATAGAAAAAAGAAAAGAAAAGTGTTCTAGCAAAGGCTACCTGACACAGTGACCTAAGTGAGCAAGAGATCTATCTTCATTGTGAAGATGTCCCGTGGTTGTTGTAGTAGGATTGTCTTGTTAGGCCCTGCAATTTCTGGTTCTCTTGATAGAAATACAAAACCTGAGTGTCTGCAAGGAAAAACTGTTTCTGTCTTATTTTCTTTTGAGTTCCTGTCTAATGCTCTTTGCCCTGTCTTGGCTGCTGAATTCCCTTTTAATCTAGGGAGGGATGAAGTTTCTTCAGTTAGCTTTGGTTGTTAGGAAGTACCAACGCTAGATTGTCTTCTGTTTTATCCAAATATTCTTAGGCTATGATTTTTATTGTCTTGGAGTTCTAAGTTAATTTGTTCTCCGATTTTCATCATTCAAACTTTGTCTTTAGTTTGTTTTCTTGGTTATAGTTGTAAATAGTGAGGTTCAGTAGGGAGTTACCAGTGTACATCAGTTGTTAGAGGAATTGTAAGTTAGTTTCTACTAAAATATTTGTTTGTTTAGGCTACTCTTGAACTTTACCTATTGATATTCTATAATTCTAAAACAATTTGAATTAAGAATACATTGAACTTCAGAAGTACAATGTTCTCGTTCTGTGAAAGCAAACCAATTCAAAAGTGAAGTTATCTTGTAACAAGATAATTTTTAGCTTAATGCTTTCAGATTTAATGCCTTTTGGATGGAGTCCAAGGTGATACTTCATATTATCAAATTTTTATTCTACAACAGGCATCACTTTAGTAGGGTTCTCTTGTTCACGATGTAAGTATCATTAATGATCCTTACCATTGGAATTATGGTTTGAAATAGTAAGCAGGCCTTTGGGTATTGTGAGGAGCATGAGCCATGGAAATGACTCTAAAAGATGGATTGCTAACTTCAGAATTAAGAGCTGTGCTGGAAGAAGGGAATATGAAGCAAAAATAGGTTATATGAAATGATTACTGTATAAACCAATAGCAATCTGCACAGAATATAGGCTTGAAGAAATGAAAATATCAAGAAATATAAGCTCATTAACTTTTAGAACAACTTCTTGCAAAGCATCATTTGATGAAAAGCTTCATGTTTTACATGATTTGGCAAACAGGGCATCCAGAGCTATCATAAATATGCTTTGAAATATGGAACAGCAACCAAAGCCAGTAATTACAAGAAATAAACATAAATTTGTATTACTTACATGATAAAACTAGAAAACTCATCCCAAATTCTTTCTTAAGGGCTTTACTATACATACTTAAAAAGTTCAAAAGTATTTATCGACATTCAATACTGGATTTTATGACCGAATATGTGCACAAAGTTTGACTTTTAAAGTGTTCTTTTGTTGAAATGAAAATATTTATTTATATTTTGCTTATTTTTCCACTAGAAAATGAAAGTAGAAATTATCCTTTTCTGCTGGTCTATAGAAAGAAGCAGATAATATTTTGTTTTGTCCCCTTTTTTCAATTGCTGGTCTTTTTCCTCTTAATTTCTTATACACTTCTTTCTTTTTTCTTTCTTCTTTCAATTTCACTTGCATAAAATTTTACATTAATAATGGGATGTTATACAAAACTATGCATTACAACAAATACTGCAAAATTTACATTACTTTTTAAATGAAATTCTGCATCAGTTGTAATTTTTTCTGTTTTAATACTATCTTGTACTCTCCTTAAACATATGTGCAAACCATGTGATTTGTGAATTTACTATAGTAGTATTCAGTAGTATGAAAATATTATTAAGATATGATTTCTGTAGCAAAACTAATATAAAAACAGCAATATGACTACTGTATGTAGAAATCTAACCATATACAATGTTTTAGGAGGACAGTCATATGATTCATTTTTGTTGAATCTAGATCCACATCCATCACCAGAAATGAAGATAAAATGAAAATGGATCACAGTTATAAATATTAAAACAGAAACACCTAATCTTTTAGGAGACAAAAACGTGTAAAACTCTTGAAGGCCTTAGCTTAGGCAAACACTTCCTGACTAGAACTCCAGCTGTATAAAATATACTACCAAAAATCAATAAACAGGATTATATTATATGAAAAACCTCTGCAAACGAAAGGAAATCATGTACACGGTGAAGAGAAAACTTACATGATTGGAGAAAAAGTTTCACCAGCTATAAATTCGGATTAATATTTAGAATATCTGAAGAACTAAAAGATTAGACTCTCCCAATTTAGAGGCCTGTTATGGGGTGTTAGCTTATGTATGTGACACTCATTAGCACTGTGTTTTCATCACTGTCCCTTCTTTCCCTCTCCTCTCTGTCTCTTGGTCTTCTTTTTCTCTGTATTAATATCCTTATTTCTTATTATTATTAGTTGGCTCTATAATTTACTTTATATTTTAGATTTCTCATATAGTAATTGACTTTTGATTACCTAAGCTTGTAAGTCTGATTTACTTCACTTAATATTATGCTTTTTGGTTGTACCCTACATATCTGTGTATTTGTGTACTGAATAAAAGAATTATAAGGGGCCAGGGAGATGCCTCAGTCAACTAAGAGCTTCCCTGGCAAGCACAGGGGCCTGCATTCAATCCCCGGTTTCCAAAAAACAAGAATTATAACTATCTTCAATAAGAAATATTATTTAATAATATTAAATATGAAATAGAAATATTTAGTTTTCTGAATAGTTAGTTTTGGATTAGGCTTTTACAGTTATGTTTGAATATAAATTTGTCTTTTTCCTCAAAGTTTTCATAAATATTAACATAAACATCATGAAAACTTTTTATAATATATATTAAAATTTGGAAGATCTACATTTATTTATGATCATAATTTTCCTTTTCATTTTTAGTCATTCTTGTCAAACTTTGTCAATTTTCTAATATTATTCAGAAAAAATATCTGCTTTGCTGATTTGCTATTTACATGTATATATCCTTCTTTTACTTTCTAAATATATAGATGAATTAAATATGTATTTCTTTGCAGACAGTTTGAATATATGAATATCTAGATCTCTGGTTTCATCAGGTTTGTAGTTCATTGAACTCCTTTCATGCTCTGCTTTCAATTTGTGAAGTTTTTTGTTTTCGTTTTTTTAAAAAATTTATTTATTACAGTGTCTCACAACACATCACGGATTCTTTTTTTGCAGGGGGGGGGGTCATGGCATGTGGTGTTGGGGATCGAACCGTGGTCCCTGAGAGGCGCTTTAGACCACTGAGCTATCTTGCCAGCCCCGATTTGTGAAGTTTAAAAGCTATTATCTGATCATGTATCAGACTCCATGTGTTCATTTTACAGGGCTTCTATTGGGTATGTTGGTATGCGTAAACGTGCCTTATATGGACCTGGGGGCAGGGCCAGCACAGCATGTGGTGCTGGGGATTGAACCTGAGCTTGCGAACCCCTTTTTAAAAAAATTGTTATTCTGCATTGTATGCCTCACTGGTCCTGGCCCTGGGTATGATGAGCCGGCCACAAAGACCCAGAATGATGGCACACACCTGTAATCCCATGCTGGGGAGGCTGAAAAAAAAAAAAAAAGAAAAGAAAAGAAAAAACTATGAATCAGAGCTCCTTAGTGAGACCCTGTACCAAATACGTTAAAAAATACAAATTGTTATCCTGTTTCCCAATGTGGATAATCTTAATTGACTTATCTTCAAATTCATTATTTTTTCTTCTGCCAGTAGGACTCTGCTATTTAACTCCTCTAATGAACATGTAAATTTTTATTGTATTTCTCAGTTTGAACATTCACTTCTTTTTTATATGAAGTAGATGTATGTGCATGTGGGTATATGTTTCATTAAAAATAATTTATGATATTATACATACACTATTTCCTTAGATTTGGTAAATTTTAGTTATTCAAACACTTGACAATTAGATGGCATCAAGTTTTGGGCCAGGAATATAGCTCAGTGGCATAAGTGTCCACCTGGCAAGCAGAAGGTCCTGAGTTCAATCCCTGGTACCAAAGGAAAAAAAAAAAAAAAAAAGAACTTTTTCCCCGCATTTCCAATATCTTTGAGGACAGTTTCTTTTTTTTTTTTTTGTCTTTTTGAGACAGGGTCTCACTATGCAGTTCAGGCTAGCCTTAAGCTCACTTTGTAGCTCAGGCTGGTCTCGAACTCACAACAATCCTCCTGCCTCAGCCTCCCGAGTGCTGGGATTACAGGCATGCGCCACCACGCCTGGCCCTGAGGACAGTTTCTATTGACTATATTTTTTTAAAAATTGTATATGACAACTCTGAAAATCTATACTTCCTCCCATTTTAGGATTTATCCATAGATGTACAGCAAAACATGTCTAAAAAGCAATGGTTGATAGAGCTACGGAATACTGATAGTGTATGATTACACATTTTCATTGATTATATTATTATAAAAACTTCATAGTTTTATAAAAACTAAATTATATAAAGCAAAATTATTAAATTTCCTCTCCCTCTCACTAAAGGTTTTACTTTATGCGGGCATTATTTTCATAATTTTATAAAACTGTGACATATATACCAGAGAAATGCTTTTAGCTTTATATTATTGTTTGTATTTAAATTACTATTAAAGAAAATATAAGAAATGTAGTATAAAGATTTTCTTTATATTCTGTGCTAATAATGAAATTAACAAAATAATGAAATGTAAAGTCTTAGAGAACTTTAGTCTCACAGCAAAATTGAAGGAAAAGTAGAAAAAGATTCTATATAACTTACATCCCAGACATCTCTTTGCTCACTGATGACACATTCTATCACACTGCTGTACTGTCACAATTTGTGAAGTTATGTGCACATGTTATTATCACTCACAGTCACCTCTTAGGTTATAAATGCTTATATGTTATTTTGACATGATAGTAACTACGTATGTTCACAAAGATAAAGAACAGAAAAATTACAGTAGCAAAATATTTGCCATAGTATCCAATTTTTTCACAGATTATTTTTAATTTCTACTTTTCTTAATACATATTTTGTTTTTAATGTCTTTGCTACATGGTTTCAGTATGAAGCTCAGACTCATAGTAATCCTCCTGTTTTCAGTTTACCTAGCTCTGGGATTATACATTTGCACCACCATTTCCAGTTTCAGGGGCTGGCTCAGTGGACCTTGGGGCAGGGCCAGCACAGCATGTGGTACTGGATATTGAACCCTGAGCTTGCCCAAGCAGGTGCTTAGTTTGCTGATCTCTCTTGCCAGTCCTAAGGCATACCTCTCAAAATACGTATTAATAGTCATTATTTTTGTTTTGAATTTTTGTCTTCATACTAAAGATATGAATTTTTTGGTTCATGATTACAATTTTACAGCATTGTGAACTTTTCTCTCATTACTCATTCAAGGAAGATTTTTTCTTTTTTTAATCTTTGAAAACTTTTTTCTTACTCGTTAAAGTCTTACTCAGTTTGAAGGACTCCCTTTAGCAATTCATATAAGTCTGGTGCAACTATATTTTCTCCCTTTTTGTCCTTGAATACCTTTGTCTCTTTTTCATTTCTGAAG
This sequence comes from Ctenomys sociabilis, assembly GCA_004027165.1. NCBI lineage: Eukaryota > Metazoa > Chordata > Mammalia > Rodentia > Ctenomyidae > Ctenomys > Ctenomys sociabilis. The sequence continues at coordinate 5,540 of PVKA01009292.1, read as the reverse complement.
AATACTTTTGTTGGGCATGGTATTTTTGACTGGAAGATATATATATATATATATATATATATATATATATATATATATATATATATATATATAATTTTTTTACTGTCAGTACTATTAAAGTTATGTGCTCCTTTCTCCTAGTTTGTGAAGTCTCTATTAATTGTGTTAGGCAAACTGAGACAACCTATAAGTTATTTGCAAGTCCCTGGCTGGCTTGAGAGCCTTTTCTTCACCTTTTATTTTGAGATCTTGATTTAATGTGTCCTGGAGTAAAATCATTAAATTAGAACTGATTAATGATCTTTGACCTTCTTGCCTCTGGATATTTGCACCTTTCTTTAAGTTTAAAATGTCTTATGAAATATTTTCTTGACTAAGATACCTACCTTTTTGTCATTCTCACACCCAACTTAATCACAATATCTCATATATTTATTTTCATTGTATCCCCAAAGTTGACATAGCTTTGTATTTTACATTTTGTGCTGTTCAGCTATTTAGTTTCAAGTATTGTGGAATGAACCACATTAATTATCTCTTCAGATTAATCTTATCAGTGCCTTTAAATAATTTTGAATTTCACTTCCAGTATTTTTAAGCTCAAGCATTTCTTTTGATTTTTAAAAATTGATTCATTCTGTTAACTTATTTCTTCTAAATTTAAGTTGCTTCTCTTCCTTCTCAAAAGTCTGCAATTTATTTGAATTTTCCCAAAGGATTTTCCATCGTAGTTCTAGTATGCTTTTCTTTCTTTTGTTTCCAGTATGCTTTTCCTGGGACTTTCTTTTGTCTTTGAAAAACTAATCATGTACCTATGTAAGTCTTCAACCTTTATTGGTGTGAAAAATTATTTGTACACTAAAGGTTTAGGTATTTATACAAGTATACTCACATGGTTTTATTTTTGCCCCTGTTTTCAGAAATTCCAACAGGTTACTGTTTTTCACTGAGACTTTAGTCATTTACCTGTTTCAGTACTTGAGGAAAACTCAATTCTGTCATTGCTGTTTTGTCACTGTTTCAGAACTAGAGAGAAAATCAAGTCCATGAGTAACACAATTCCAAAGTTGCATTGTTCAGCATGAAGCAGTGAAAGACATAAAAATAGTAGGCTGTTTTTAAAGTCTGTCTGTAGGACAAGGTAGGTCAGACATCATCAGAGGCAGACCCTCTCCCACAGTCAGTTACTACGGAGTACTTTCTAGCTGCAAGAGATTCACTATGGATGGCTTAACATTGATTCCTCTATATAACTTGATGTGTACCTACATGTTGCCCACCCAAGCAGACTGTATAAGCCAAGTTTCCATCACTATAATAACATACCCAAGGCATTACTGTTAAATGGATGCTGGAGAAGTTACATTATTTAGTTAATGAAAGACAGACACATTAGTCTACATATTTAATTTTTTGTGATTTAATGTCATGTTTCACCTATTTTGAAGCATGAGTACTGGGGATCAAACTTAGGACCTTGCTCTTGCCAGGCAGGTGCTTATACTGAAGAGCTATATTCCTGGCCCTGTTTCACATTTTAACTATGAGTGTAAACCACCATAGTAATAGGCTAAATAAGAAATTTCAGAAGATTTGTAATTATAAATCTAGACATAGCATTTGGTAAATACAGCACTCATTCATTTTATAAATAGAAATAAACGTATAAAATGAACACAAGTGTTATAACAGGAAAAAGAAAAATTTCTGGTGAAACCGAATAAGGGGGTACTTAGCATTGTATGCTCATGAACAGAAAATATCAATATTTTCAAAATGTTAATTCTTATCAACTAGATGTATAGATTTCATAGACTTTCAGTTAAAATGTAAACAAGCTGTTTTGTACCCTACAATACATTTGTTTAAAATCTATAAGAAGTAGTCAAAGCCCCCTAAATAGCCTAAACAATATTGAACAAACTTGGAGACCTGTCAACCTGACTTCAAGAGTGACTATCAAGTTATAATAATCAAGATAAATAGACACACATAAATACATTCACTTATCTTTTCAAAAAGGAAATTTCAACCTAATAGAAGTGATTGGTGTGGTGGCTTAACAAACTGTCATCTTAACACCCAGAGTAACTAAATCAGTGTGGTTTTGGTTGTGGAAGGCCCACCGAAGGACTGCTGCCTACAGCAAAAAGGCAGAACTGGAAGGTAAGACTGTGCTGCTCCTTCGCTTTGTCGCGGGGACTTCCTGATAAAAACGCAGCTGTTCTCATCATTGGAGGAGTTTGGATCCTTGCTGTTGCTGAGATGTCTGCAGTTCTCTTGAGGGGAGCTCAGTGCTTAACTCCAGAATTATTTCATGGTTCCAGTCCAGGTCCCTCAGCCTCTTGGCAGAGATCGCTCATCTGCTGGCACTGACTTTCTAGCTTCCACCACTGACCTTAGCTTAGGGTATTCTCAGTGTGGATACTTGATACAGACTTCTGTGAGATATTGCCATGGACTGTACCTTTCAGTTGAACTGTTCAGGACATTGTCAAGGAATCCAGGCTCTCAGGTGGAGTTTGGGGATCTAGCATATATTTTAAATCTCTTGCACTTTTCTGCATTTGACTCTTTGGCTTAATATTATAATAATCCTATAAATTATGTGTCCTATATTAAATTTATTCCCTTATAAACCTTGACTACAAGATACAATATTGTATTTTTTACAACAATGTATTTTACACAATATATTTTATTAAAATAATTTTGCTGAAGCAACTGAAGATTAATGTACCAAAAATATAGATTCAAAACTCATACTTTTCATACAAAATGAACTCATAATGGGTCACAGACCTAACTGTAAAATATCTAACACTTACACTTTCATAGATAACACAAAAATATAAAAATTTCATGAAGTTTGTAATGACTTTTAGATAATGACAATGATTTATGCAGGAAATAATTGATATCCTTAAGAATAAACAATGTGATTCTCTGAAACAATTCTTCCTTTCTTTCTCTTTTTTGTTTCTTTATTCCTTGTTTTTACACTGTTAAAGATCTGCTTATTAAATTGTTTTAAAGATATGTAAAATGTCTCATAAAGAATATTTTGATCTCTAAACACAGTTTCTATTGATCTTGATCATATCAAATCTTTCCCTAGACTGGAGTACTCTAATTTCAGTGATTATTGTTTCCATAAGTTTTGCAAAATAACTGGATTCCAATTGGAATTTGATAGTAGAAATTTTTCATAAAATTAAATTCAATGTTTATTAGAATTTACTGTATATGATGATAGCTGAAAGCACTTAATTGACAGCTATTATTACAAAATGGGCACAGTTATGTTCCAGTTAGATAATTGCTGTACATAATATGATAATAATACCTAATAAAGTATTTATTAATTTGCCAGCTAATAAAACTAAGTAGTTGCCTTAGATGCATAAGGTAAAATAACAATAAGTTACATGAATTCTTTCAAATTTTGAGAAAATATATGCTTCCTGGTCGATTTTTAATTTTTAATTATTTATTTTAATATTTTATTTTATGAAGACATGAAAAAAACTTTCAAAATCAAATGACAATTATAATACACTGTGGTGTTATTATATCAAAGTAGTATATTCTGTTCAAACATAAACACATTTTTCTCCTCAAAAATAAATTATATATATATATATATAGTAGCTTGGATAATTTACTGCTGCTTTCTGCTGGGCTAGAAGGGAGCAGATAATGTTTTATATTTTCTCCCCTTTTTAATGTTTTATACCTTTTTGATCAATTTTACAGGTTTTTAATCTGGCAATATGTATAGGTAATTTGAGAAAAACAATATGCAATATAACAACCAGTGTTGGTTTCTATCATTTTGGTTAGCAAAATTCTTTATCATTTTAAATATTTTTATTATTGGTGAAAATAAGAAATATGAAAGCATATTCTCAATTTGAGCTTTGAAATTTTTTCTCTCTACTGAGAATTTTACTACATAAATTGAATATTGATACTTCCTGTGCCCAAAAAGTAAACTATTTTTGCTATCATTAACAATTTTCTTTTTTCTGTTTTTAGTTAATTTTACTGAGAAACAAATGCCAATAAGACAGTTTCAAAACATATTAAAATGACAGATTCAATAATTAATACACTGCATACTGTTGTCTTTGTAGTGGTTATATGTAATACAAGATGTAGACATGATATCCTGTCCAAACATTATTATTACAAATGTTTCTTCTTATTAAGTTAAAATAAAATAGGTGTATATCTATCCTGTTTGTTTTTAAGTTTTATTTTGTTTTATTTATTTATTAGATACAAAGTCCCGATATATGCAGATCAGACTTGTAGTACATCTCCTTTCTCAGCCTCCTCAGTACTGGGATTACAGGGGAGTGCCACCATGCCCATTTTTGGTGGATTGCATGTGGTACTGGGGATTGAACTTGGATCCTTGCGCTTGTCAGGCAGGTGCTTACACCTCCGAGCTATCTCCACAGCCCTCTATCCTGTTTTATATACTCAGTCATGTTCCAAATTTTCTGATCAAGGATATTATGGAGGCACAGAGGAATGCGATTGATATTGTATAGTGTGCCTAAGGAAAGTCACAAGGAGAAAATACATTCTGTCAGGCTTTCACAGAAAGCAAACTGGTCAAGTAATTGTCGTGACTCATCCACATGACTCACACTTACACAGGATCTACAAAGTGCAGTACAGGGTCTCAGGGTAAATCCTGAGAGTATTTGATTGACCTTGTCACATACAAAAAATTACATTTTTGTTATGAGTCTTGCTTTATCTTGGTCTTAACCAACCAGCAAAAAAGTATAACAACAAGGTATGAAAAGTAAGTTTATATTGATATGATGAGATGTACAATGAACAACTTCTGACCTTATCCAATCCTACAGATAATCCATTACTATTATGGACTACTGGACAAATTGGATTGCTCTGCTGAATTCACACACTTACAATATTTAAATGGCAATGGAATACCCATCTCTGACAAAACTACACCAAAAAAGGGGATTCAAGAGAAGGACCATTTCGTATCATTAATAATTTTCTAACAAGTCCAGCGCTGCGAATGGCTTCCTACATAATGCACACAAATCATTTGTTTTAATATTTGAGAGTTACCTATGCATAAAAATGTATAATACAAACCAAATATCCTTTGATTGGTAAATATATGGCATTTGTATATGCAATTTAATTGTTTTTGAAAATCATGCTGCTAAAGTTAAATACTCTGGGCCTGGGAGATAGGTGCCTCTCTGGCAAGCACAGGGTCCTGAGTTCAATCCCTAGTATGGCAAAAAAAAAGTATGATGATCTATTTCTTTCTTGGTATGTGCTTTTTGCATTGTTCTTCTTTATTTTATTACTTTTATTGAGAAGTAGCAATGAGGCAGTTTCTAAGCAGTTTAGTAGGTCAGTTACAATAATTACTACATTGCATATTGTTGTCTTTTTTTTTTTTTTTTTTTTTTTTTTTTTTTTTTTTTTTTTTTTTTTTTTTTTTTTTTTTTTTTTTTTTTTTTTTTTTTTTTTTTTTTTTTTTT
>PVKA01009291.1:26059-69248 GCA_004027165.1 Ctenomys sociabilis | reverse complement strand
ACATTAAAATCCACTAGTCTAACTTGTACTAATAGGTCATTTGAAAAATAATGATTCAGTGGGCTTGGGTTATGGTTCTGCATGTCCATATATTATACAAAATAATGTATACTTTTTTTTTTTTGGCAGAACCAGGGATTGAACTCAGGCCCTTGCACTTGCCAGAGAAGTACTTATTCCACTGAGCCATCTCCCTGGCTCCATGTATTCTTTCTTAACATGACTTAAGAGAAACAACTTTAGGTAATAGGATAGACTGTCAAATTGGAGTTTGGGGAGATTAGCTCAAGATTTCAAAATTTCTGATTTCTGCCTTAAAATTAATTTAACCTTGAGAAATAGATGCTTTCCAATGGTTTTCTTTAAAGCAACAGGCTCCCCACTTTTTGAGAAAATGTTAACCAGTCTACTCTATTAGTAGTTCTTTTAAGAAAGAATGAAGCAGAGAGGTTCTGACCCCCAGCATGCCATTCCAGCCCAGGGCCAGGGGTGTGGCTGAGAGAGCCACTGAGACTGGGCATGGTAACACATACCTGTAATCCCTGAGCTTGGAAGCCTGAAAAATCACTACACTTCCAATCTGTGCAGTGAGACCCTGTACTATTTACATGTAAAAAAAAAAAAAAAGAAAAAGAATAAAAAGGGTTAGTTCAGCTTGCAAAATGAAACAACCACATAACTAAATTTGAGTGCTTTCTGCCTATTTACCATTTTGCCACATAGGATGTTAAGATGTATACTCATGAGTTAAGAGGTATAAAATTACTGTTTTACCATTTCACAAAAGTTAATTGAGGCCGGGGAGATGGCTCAGTGGAATAAGCACTTCTCTGGCAAGTGCAAGGGCCTGAGTTCAATCCTCAGTTCTGCCAAAAAAAGTTAACTGAAAGGGGCCCTTTAAAAAATGTCTAAGTATCTTGAGATGGCCACATAGCTCTGAATGTTTATTGCTTTCATTGGAATACTCCCTCAATAAGGTGTCAGCAGACTTAACTGATACAATAAACATAATTTATAATTCTATCGAAGTACTTAAAATACTACACATATAGTTTTAGGAATACAGTTAAAACTAAATCTTGGATCATTTTTTTGGTAAGACTTCCATGATATGCCTCTGTAATTCAGTTAACCTAACCAATGACTCACAAACTTTGAATATTAACTCTGGCAAATGCATAGTAAGACCAAAGGGTGTCTTACAGAAATCACGAGTTATGCACATGAGTGACACCCAGACCCAAGGTCCAGTGCTGGTCTATCTTAAACGCTCCTATATAACAATTGAGGTCTCAGCCGGGCGTGGTGGCACAGGCTTGTAATCTCAGCAGTCGGGAGGCTCAGGCAGGAGGATTGTTGGTGAGTTCCAGACCAGCCTGAGCTACAAAGTGAGCTTAAGGCCAGCCTGAACTGCAGTGAGACCCTGTCTCAAAAAGACAAAAAAACAATAGAGGTCTCAGGCTACTAAAACTTTCTGAGATACTGACAGCACATATTTGAATGTATATGGTTTTAATAATAAGGAAAACAACCTAGAGCCTCCGTGTTAAGAAAATCCTTGCCTTAGCCTGGGAGAAGGCTCAGTGGAATAAGCGCTTCCCTGGCAAGTGCAAGGCCTGAGTTCAATCCCATGTTCCACCAAAAAAAAAAAATAAATAAATAAAAAAAGGAAAGAAAATCCTTGCCTTAAATACTACTGTGAAAGGTTATTCTTGTCTCTTGGGCTTAATCCAAAGGACACTTTTGTATGTATAGTAGCCCAGGCAAACAACTCATAAAAAGATTGCTCTTTCTCTACGTAGGTACTATTAAAAGTAAATAAGTACCATAATTTCCAAACTATACTTTTTTTTTTGGTGGTACCAGGGATCAACTCAGGACCTTGGGCTTGCCAGGCAAGCACTTATTCTACTGAACTATCTTCCTGTCTCCCAAAGTATACAATTTTATCAAGGTAAGAAATCAACCTAGAGCCTGGCGTGATGGTGCATGCCTGTAATTCCAGCACTTGGGAGGCTGAGGCAGGAGGATTGTTGTGAGTTCGAGACCAGCCTGAGCTACAAAGTGAGCTTAAGGCCAGCCTGAACTGCATACTGAGACCCTGTCTCAAAAAGACAAAAAAAAAAAAAAAAAAGAAAAATCAATCTAGTGTTTTATGAAGAATGTTTTAAAAATTACAACCCAAATATGCATCGCTGATTTATAGCAGGTCGTTTTAAGAGTACTTGCCTTCATTTACATGTATGAAAAGCTGTACAACTAAGTATTTTCTGTATTTTGGATGGTATAACCCGGATGACTTTTACCACTCTTCCTTATTCTAATGTTTTTCTAAAGAGATTAAAAACGTTTCTTAGAGTAAGATTCTCACCCCGACTAACTATATATGCTGATACCTGTGAACCAAACAACTATACTGAATTTAACAAAGTGTAATAGATGGGTCATACGCCAAAGGCCTGCCATTCTGATGTTGTAAAAATGTACTTCTTGTCGTGACATACCAGCTATTACTACACTGCCCTTTTTTAAAGGACAGTAAATGAAAAATAAGACAAAAAAAAGTCACAAAACAGTCCTGCTACAATGCTACTATGCTGTATATGGATGGATTTCTAAATATCTATGTAAATATATTTAAGTGTTCATTCCTTTTTTTAAATGTTTCTTAGAAATTACTTATGCCAACACACAGAAACATTAAAAAAAAATTCAAAAGATGGGAATTTATCAGCCTAGGAACCTATTAACATACCAATACCCTATTCAACATTAAGTAATCTGTGTATGCTATACTTTGTTGGGAGGTTCAGGAAACTCCTAACCTGTGTTTATATAACAACTCTCTACTTCTGTTCTTAAAGAGAAAGCAGAAAAGCCTAAATTAACACCTATTAATAAAACTAAAATGGCTGATAGTGCTAATCCAAACTGGGAAGTTAGTACAATCAAGCTAACATTTATATCAAATGTAGTGTTCTATGCTTTAACAAAACTTGGTATGAACCCTAAATGCAGATTAATTATGTTAGGATCTGAAAAGGAATTTGGACATCACATAGTACAGTACAACTCCTTTATACAGATGAAGCAATTAAAATCAACGGGTCTGTCAATGTTATACCCAAATTAAAAGGTGTACCTTAAAGTCTGCGGTCAAATGTTCGTGTTGTCGTAAGACTTAATTATACAACAGAACCTAATTACTGGCATGACACCTTCGCTTTTCACGAATATATACATGGCTACTGAATTTAAAAAAATTATTCAACTTCCCTTATTGTCAATGCACATCTGAAAAATAGAGAAAGCAACTGGGTCTCACAAATTGGAAAACTGTTCCTTTTAATGCCACAACAGTAGATGGCCCATAACTGGTGTATAATATATGTGTGCTGCGAACGTGTACCACCTAAGTAACGCCATCACTGGAAACAGTCCATGTGTCCAATTCAAAGCAAGACACCATAAATAGAACTGCGCAAGTAACACTCTCAGAGGCGCAGATCCAATAGAAAACGTTAGGGTTTAAGGAGATGCTACATAAAGTATCCACTCTACCCAATTTCGGCAAGACAACTCCGTAACCCTACAGAAAAAATAACTCAAAACTGCTGTAAGTCTCCAAATGACCTCGAAGAAGTATATCTCACGGGAGGCAACAGGCTCCGCAAAATGGCTGTAGCAGTAGTGCTGGCAAGCAGAGAACTAGGACCTTAGGCTCAGTCCTAATCTAGCTCGCACACAATAACTGCCACAAAACATCATCAGCTCTCTCTCCACCCTCACTTTCCCTTTCTTTATGAAGCAGCATAGCAGCGAGTGTGCCAGAGGACTGGTTGGACCGGAGGGCAAAATTCCGATTCTAAGAGCACCGCGGCTTTGCACCACATCCTGCAACCCCGCAAGCTCCGGAAAGAAAATCCCCAAGAACTACAAATAACCCGCGCTCCGAGGGGCTCGCCTCCCCCCAACCCCCGAGGCCCAGTGCCCAAGCCCCTCCGACGCCCCGGGCACGCCCCCGAGACCAGCCGGAAGCCGCCGCGAGGGCCGCGCGAGCGCTACGTGAGGAGGCTCCGGCGCGCAGCCCGCCGGCGGCAGAGGCGGCCCGGCGCCCATTTTGTCCGCGACCTCCGCAGCTCCCGCCCGCGGCCTTGGAGCCCGAGGCCTGCAGCCTCCTCACGGGCCCCGCAGGCCACACCGCATGGCCCGGCCGCCCCCCCACCCCGTCGGGCTCCACCCGCCTCGCCCCCGGCCGCACCCCCCGTCCTGGCCGTACCCCCCAGCAAACAGATGCACTAGCGTGTCCCTCTGGCTCATTCTTTCTCCAGCATGTCCTCCGGGCGCTGAGGCGGATGCGGACTCGGCTGCCCGCTACAGCGGGCGGCTTTGGTCCTGGAAGGAGACGTAGCACGCCCCGGGGACGGCCGAGACGCGGCTGTACTCTGCGAGCCGCAGCCCTCCGCACGCCGGCGCCGCCCGTTCGCCCTCGCAATCTCCCGCGGTGCGCGGCGCGCGGCGGGGGCGTGAGTAGTCCGGACCCTACATAAACAGAGGCTCCCATTGGTCCGGCTTCCGTGACGTCACGAGGTCCGCACGCCGCCTTCACGTGATCGCTAAGGGGTTTCTCAATGAACAGGGTCTCGAGGCGGGGCCTAGGGTAGTAGGTCGGCGCCGCCGCACCTGATCCGCTAACCCGGGAAGCTGCGCCTGCGCCGCGGCCCTGTGCACACCCCGGGAGCGGGGACCCGGTAACCCGGCATCTGCGCCCTGAACGAACGTCGGTACCCGCGGGCGGCTTAGTTTACGCGGCCAACCATTCCGCTTCCGGCTATCAACCTCTGAGTAATATCCAGTCTCTGCTTTGCGCAGAAGCTTCAGGGCAGTAGCACGAACATTACGGTATCACGAAGGAACCTTCTAGAAGCGGAAAATTAGTATCTGTAGGAAGAGTGGAGAAACCATGGCACATTCTCACTGGAATAGGGTGTGGCCCGGTGGGGTAAGGTAGGTCGACAAGGGTAACAACTTCAAGGTGCAGTAAGTAAAGCAATACAGCGGCAAGCGCTATTTTAGAATACCAGGTCTCTTGCTCCTTTTTCAGCAAAGTTTACTACATACATGGGAGAGCCAAAGACTACGGGAAAGAAAAATTTTCCTTTTTGAGAGCATGGTGGTTAAATACTAATTTTTTTAAATTAGAAATTATTTCTGAAAGGGAGACAAGTCCAGTTAATAATATACCTATATGTCCATCATCCTGACTGAACAAATTTTAATACTTCTGTCTCCATGTTTATAAAATTCTCATTTGCAAGATCCTCCTCATCACCCTCTCTGACCAGGTGGAATTCTCCCAGGCCTACCTTTCTCCTGGCCCTACCTCCTTCCTGAAGTTTCTGACTTAGCTGTGTGTTGTTTGCTCCTAAATTCCTACAAAACATACAAATTGCAAATATTCATCCACTCCTTAGAAGAGAGTCAGGAATGTGAAAGTAGTTTAAACACTTACCGTAGTACTATATAAACACTACTGTAATTATTATTAGTCTTTTCCTGTTTTTTTTTTTTTTTTTTTTTTATGTTTTTAAAAAGATGAGGCCTACCTGGGTGAAGCGATATCCGTACTGTGAGCACACACCTGTAACCCCAGCACTTCGGAGGCTGAGGCAGGAGGATCACTGCAAGTTTGAGGCAAGCCTGGACTACACAGTGGGACCCTGTCTCCAAAAACAAAAACAGATGAGGCCTTGCTGGATTGCATAGGAAATTCCTAGGTTCGAGTGGTCCTCTGACCTCAGCCTCCCCAGGAGCTGGGACTGTAACCCAGTTCTGTTGCACCTGCTGGCCTTGTATTTTTAGTAACAAACATGAAACCTGATACTTCTTGAGCCCTCACCAAGATTCCAGAATTTGAGCTAAATACTTTACAAGATCTCTTCAAACTGTCACAAGTAGTCTATGAGGTGATATAGTTCTTCTAATTTCATACAATAAAACAGATTTAGCATAATTAAGTGCTTTGTCTAATGCTACCTATTCTACCTTCTGGAGAAGCTTGGATTTGAGTCTAGTAGAGCCTTAATTATTAATGCAATAGCTTCTTATTAAAGGAGGAAAGATTGGGCCGGAGGATAGCTCAGTAGCTTGCCTGGCAAGTGCAAGGTGCTGAGTTCAACCCCCGGTATCTCACAAAACACAAAACAAATATCCTCCTAAAGGAGGAAAGATTGCCAAGAACAGATAAGTAGAAACAAATTAAAACCTCTGCTTATTGCCAAAAACTGCTGCATTAATCAAGGAATATTATTCTTACTCATAGCAGCTTTATTGAAATTCATGTGATAAAACTCTATACTTCAACTTTAAGGAATTACCAGCCTTTTCCAAAGGGGTTACACCACTTTAGGTACATTTCTCTTAATGCTGGAACTCCATGTTTTTGATGTAGGGATTGCTACAGTGATGACATTGAATAAACATTCTGCAAACTGATGAGCAATGACAGTCCTGACCGTGGCCATTTTCTTTTGAACCTCATTCAGATGCCACTGTGGCAGTGGACTCTGTCCCTGCAGGGGCCACCTGTTGGCTGTGGTGGCTGAAGGCCTCTCTCATGGAAGTTAGAGGCTTGAATTGGCTGTCATGTTCAGCGGAGTTCCATAGCACTGTCATCTGACTGCTCTTTTGTAACCTTTCCTCATGCTTCTTGACTACAGCACATGTTCAGGTGAGTCCTTAAAGTTCAGCTCTTGTTCCTTGGACAATCCAAGATTCCATGTACATTTATAATGTGCTTTTTGATTTTTTTTTCCTGGTATCAGTAGCTATCTCCCTGGCTTTCCTTGTGCTTTTTGGGGTGTATGAGATGTATGAAACTAAAATTAAGCTTTTTTAGGACACTTCTAGTCTCCCCCTTCCTCTTCCTGTGGAGAGTGCTTCTGGGAGTTGTAGTTTCTCAGTGAAGATGGAAAGAAACTGATCCCCATCAGGGTGGTTCAACTAAATACCTGCTTGAGAACAAACAAAAACCTCAAATAAACTCGTTGTGAAATAAAGAGGACTGTTTGTCAATTGGCACTGGTTTTAATTTTAATTTTTACAGGGCTGAAGAAAAATTCTTACTATCTCTAAAGGTATGGCGTTGAAGGAGAGCATATGTGGCCTGATGTCATAGTCCTTATTGCTTCTGCAAATCTTGCAGGTTTAGAAGTTTTCTGTGGACTTCAGGCCTAAGATTGCCAACAACCGCTTAAAATATTTGGTGGCTTGGACCAGCCAAATAGCTCAGTGGATTAAAGTGCCTGCAGGCAGGTACAGGGGCCCGGATTTCGATCCCAAGACCTGCTGTGCTGGCCCCCCCTCCCCAGCTTTTGGGAGGCTGAAAACAGGCAGATCACTTGAGTCCAATCTAGTAGTGAGATCCTGAACACCTCTGTAGACCCTTCCCTAAAATAAAAATAAAATATTCAGTGGCTTGGGCTGGCCGGATAGCTCAGCGGATTAGAGCAAATGCTTAGGCATAAGGCAGTGGCCAGGGTTCATCCCCAGAGAGCCGAGCCAGCTCCGCCCTCAGGTGCGCTGAGATGGTGATTGAGACTGGATGTGGTGGCCTGCACCTGTAGCACTTGGGAGGCTGAAAACAGGAGAATCACTGTGTCCGATCTACGTAGTGAGACTCTGTAGATCCTGTCCTAAAAATATTTTAAAAAATTTAAAAAGAAAGTATTTGGTGGCTTTGTTGTTGAATCTGTGGATCTTCTTACCGATGTTAGTGGGAATTTGAATATATTGTCTTAGTTGCCATTTGCTTTAACCTTACTTTTAATAAATACTAAATCTAAATACTGAGGGGCATGACGTAGAAATTGAAATTCTTTTGTGAGCCTGTACTGAGTCTCCTCCTCAGCAGAAGCCATTCTGAGGAGCTGTGTGAACGTTCTAAGCACTCTGTGCCATGAGGATTTGAACGCCACTTCCCAATGGCCAGGTGTTGATTGCTTTTTATTTTATTTATTTTTTTTGGTGGAACCAGGGATTGAACTCAGGCCCTTTCACTTGCTTATTCCACTGAGCCATCTCCCTGGCCGCAGCTATACATATTTAAAGTATACGGTTTTTTGTTTTTTTCTTTTTTCTGAACTGGGGATTAAACTCAGGCCCTTGTGCTTGCCAGGGAAGTGCTTATTCCACTGAGCCATCTCCCTGCCCCTAAAGTTTGGTAGGTTTTGACACATGTGTATACCTGGAAACAATCTTCATAATCAAAATGGTTGACATATCCATCACTAAATTCCCTTTAGAAATATTTCCTCATGGTGTGGGGAGATGGCTCAGTAGAAAAAGCACTTGCCTTGCAAGTGCAAGGACCTGAGTTCAATCCCCGGTTCTGCCAAAAAAAAAAAAATAGTGATGGATAGAAATGTTTCCTCATAGCCCATAGTTGCTTTTGCTCTCTCAGGCAGGCAATTATTATTTGCTTGGTCAGGAAGGATTCTTTTGCATCTTTTTACAGTTTTTTTTTTTTTTTTTTTTTTTGCTTTAGTTTCTTTTGTTAAGTATAATTTTTTTTTAGATTAAATCTGGCTCATTCTTCATTTTGTAGTGAATTATTATTATTAATCTATTTAGTACAGGGTCTACAAGGTCTCACTATACAGATTGGACTTGTAGTGATCCTCCTGTTTCAGCCTCCCAAGTGCTGGGATTGCAGGCCTGTGTCACTATGCGAGTCTCTGTCACAGTCTCAGTGCGCCCTGGGGGTGGGGCCGGAATGGCATGTAGTACTGGGGATTGAACACTGGTCCCAGTTAGTCCACTGAGCCATCTGGCTGGCTGTTATAATGAATTGTTGGGTTGTGTATAACATTTGATTACTATAAAGCCACTGTGGATATTGACAGGCTTGCATTTTCATGGATATATGCTTTTTTAGTCTTTTAGCCAGGCATTTTGGCAGATATTTGGTGCATGTTTAAATTAAGTCTCTAGCCGGGCATGGTGGCACAGGCCTGTAATTCCAGCACTTGGGAGGCTGAGGCAGGAGGATTGTTGTGAGTTCGAGACCAGCCTGTGCTACAAAGTGAGCTTAAGGCCTGCCTGAACTGCATAATGAGACCCTGTCTCAAAAACCCCCCCCAAAAAAAATTAAAAAATAAATAATTAATTAATAGTCTCTGAAACCATTGTAAGCAAGTACATTTTACAGATGAAACTGAAATGTAGAATGATGAGATTCATCAAGCTACCCCAAGTAGCCAAATCTAGGATAGAAATCTACGTCTTCTGGCTCCAAAATTTGTACTGTTGTCCTTTCTTCTGTACTTAACACTTTTGATTTACTGAGAATATGAGCCGTAATTCTCCACACAAAATAAAAACCCCATATGAAGTGACGTCTGTAGATAAGGTGCTCGAGATGACAAAACAACTTATGTTGGAGCCACAGATGGAAAAATTGCAGTGACTGTGGTTGAGTGGCTACTGCTGCCCGCTGCTCTGCCCTGTGTATTTGGTAGTGATTGATGGCTGTGCGGTGTGCGCACTCCCAATGAGCACAGAGCCACACTACAGGACACAGAGACGGGGCTGTCCTTGCTCACGTGCATTTTCCTCCATAAATTATAATTATTCTTTTCTTTTTTTGCAGAACCGGGGATTGAACTCAAGCCCTTGTGCTTGCCAGGGAAGAGCTTATTCCACTGAGCCATCTGCCCGGCCCTTAAATTATCATTATTCTTGTGGAAAACACTATATCTCTCAGGTCCTGATCCAAGACAGTGACCTAAGCAATGAAAGAAAGGTCCACACATTTTTTAAAAAAGAAAACTTCTTACTCTCTAGAAGAGGCATAGTAGAAGGACGAAAGGTCTTATGAAGCAAAGCATACATTTCATGCAAATAGGGGTGTAACCTGTTTTCCTTTTTTGCCTAGACATGACTGCCATCTCAGCACTACTAATTTAAGTTAGTACCTTGCTACCCCACAGCCTGCCTAAAGAGCTCATCCAGCATCCCTGCTTTCAAACTTAACTTGCTTGTTGGCATTTGTATCTTTTGTATTCTTCAATTTTATTAAAAATAACACATTCCACAACCCAACTGAATTTGAATGATATTTATTTAAAGAAGATACACATTCTTTTTCCTTTTTCTTTTTTTGCAGAACCAGGATTGAACTCAGGCCCTTGCACTTGCCAGGCAAGTGCTTACTAAAGAAGATATACAAATGCCAGTAAGCCCATAAAAAGAGGCTTAATGTCATTAATCACTTAGGCTATGTAAATCAGAACCATAATGAGGGACTATTTGCAGGCACCTTCACTGCGATATTGCACACCCATGTTCATAGCAACATCATTCATCACACTCATAAAAGGAAAACAAATCCTCAACATGTCCATCAATAGATAGATAAGATATGTGATAGGTACATCTGATGAAATATTGTTCAGCCTTAAAAATAAAATTCTCCAGGGGCTAGGGAGATGACTCAGTAGAATAAATGCTTCCCTGGCAAGTGCAAGGACCTGAGTTCAATCCCCATTTCCACCAAAAAAGAAAATTCTGACATGTTACAATGTGGACAAAACTAAAGCACCATACTATGTGAAGTAAGCCTTCAAAAACAGGTAACAGTTTAGTGATTCCACTTAGATGAAGATCCTAGACTAATCAACTTCATAGAGGAAGTAGAATCATGTTGACTAGGACTGGGAAAGCAGTGTGGGACCCGAGAGGTTTAGTGGGTATACAGTTTTAGTTTAAGATACTAGAAAAGTTGTGGAGATGGAGTGCGATCATGGTTAGACAATGTCAGTATACTCAATGCTACTAAGTCGTAGGCACAGTAGTTAAGATGTTAAATGTTACATACTGTATATTTTATAGCAATTATAGTTAATGCACATGGTTTTAAAAATCAAATACTAGAAAAAAATATAAGCAGAACATCAGACTCTCAACCCCATTCCTCTGTGCCATCTGTTTTGCTTCTTGTTATGGTTTGTGTCTAGGTGTTCTCCCAAAGCCTCATGTAGTCAGAGGGCAGGGACTTCTAGAGTTCCAGATTAATTCATTATCGAGGCTGGGATTATGGGTTTTAGTACTGCTGGGATTATGGGTGTGAGAGCTACACCCAGCCTGGGGCAGATGAGGAGGAGAGAGACTTCCTCTCTGTTGGCATTGTTTTTGTTGTTTATTTGTTTTTGTTTTGTGAGTATGTGGTATAAGGGATTGAAATCAGGATCTTGCTGCTGAGCTATCTCCCCAGCCCCCACTATTCTTAAAGATAAAGTTTCTTACCCAATCAGGCTCAGATTTTAGGAAAAAGTTATAAAAGATGACTGGGACTAGTGCCACACTATGAGAATTTACAGCTTTGACTGGGCTATAAGTCAAAAAAGTATCAAAAGAAAAAAAAAAGTATCAATATACTGAGTCAAAGTATGCTTTTCTAGTGTTAAACTGCAGCCACATGGTAGAAAGAAATGCCTTAGGAAACCTACCTATAAGTGACCTCACTTACTACCCCAGCTCTTACCAAAGTAAGAAATCCACCTCAAATTCTAGGCCTTAGTCCATTTGAAATGCTTTATGGATACCATTTTCTCACTAATGATTTTTCTTTTTACTAGAGAAATATACCTTCCTAAGAGATGTCACCTCCCTGGCTAAATTCCAACGGACTCTTCAACAGCTAAAAATACTCAGCCTAAAGACAAGGGAAACCTCATATTCCAACCTCGAGATTTAGTACTGGTGAAGTATCTCTCCTCATCAGCCCCTTCCCTAGGACCAACTGATCCGATCTACTTCATGAGCTCTCGAAGTAACAGGCCTAGACTCCTGGCTGTATCTGACTCAAGCCTTATGAGCCAGAGAATGTTACTGAGTGTCAGAAGCCATCCCAGTACTCCTGTGTGTCCACAGAAGTCTTTAAAATTCTTGTTCATGCACAAGGGTCTAAGTTCAACCCCCGGTTCCGCCAAAACAAACAAATAAACAAAAAACAAAAAATAAAATAAAAATTCTTGTGCTCACTTCGGCAGCACATATACTAAAATTGGAATGATACAGAGAAGATTAGCATGGCCCCTGCACAAGGATGACACACAAATTTGTGAAGTGTTCCATATATTTTTCTGTAAAAAAATAAAATAAGTATATAGATACACTCTCTTAATTCACAAGTTAGAGACATCTGCTATAGTAATGTATGTAAGTATAATACCATGTATACACCTTGTATTATACCAAAACATTACGAAAACAGTTTGCAATGTATTAATTTATGGAATCTGTCCAGTTGATTTGTCTTGAAACTGTCTTATTGCTATTTGTTCTTCAATTAAAAAAAAATATAAACAAAAATAAAAAATAACTCTTGTTCAGGTTTTTTTTTTTTTTTTTTTGGTACCTGGGATTGAACTCAAGGACCCTGAACTTGCCAGGCAAGTGCTTATTCTATTGAGCCATCTCCCCAGCCCTAAAATTCTTGTTCAAAAAGAAAAGGTTTTCAGATAAGTAATTTAACATGTTACTTTAAATCCTTTAATTGTAATTTAAAGGAAAGTACAAGAGCTAGCTCAGCAGCATAAGCATCTGTTTTGCAAGTACAAGGTCCTGAGTTTAATCTCTGATACTACAAATAATAAAAAGGAAACTGCAATTGCTTTCTAGTATAGGCACAGGAATATGCAGAATTGTTACAACAAACATATTGCTGAGTATGTGGCCTATACCCTGCACCCTTGGTCAACTACATCAGGACTTCCTTGGTGTATGTCCCCACTTCAAGGAAATGATTGGAATAAGTTACAACACTATATTGATGAAACACAAAAAGCTTCAGTGATTTGTAGTTTAGCCCACAACTACACAGTAACTACACCCTTGATAATCCTGAGCATAATCAAATTTTCTTTGAGAATACCACTGAAGGCTTGCTGCAGACACTAGCAGAACCCCTATTAAGGAAGAGTAAGGGCCCTATTGTGAGAGCTAACAATCGTACGTATAAAGATGACTGCTTCAGTTATGGGATGATTATAGGTGGGTTAGTTCCCACTATTGGACAGTTTAGTAGGAAGATTCCTTTACATTGAGAACAAAGTAATTCTTACTGGCCTAACTTTACTAAATACTTGGGATGGACACACTTAAATGCCATAAGTTTACATAATGAAGTCTGGTTCACAACAGACCGGTTTAATTGCTCTGGAATAAGATGGAAAGCCCCCAATGGCACTTATTGGTTCTGTAGAGCCAATTTGTGGCCCTGAGTACCCCCTGGATGGAAAGGGAGATGCAGTTTTGGTTTTGTGTGGTTACAAGGCAGGAGTGTCCAAAATATCAGTGAACCTGCACACTTACCCAGCTATGACACTGATGGTCTAGAAGTGTGTTTCATGAGAAGACCATTTGGTATGATCATTTGGTGCCTATCTTTGTCCCTTTCCTTTGATGGGACATTTTCTTTTATTTTTTTTGGCAAAACCAGAGATTGAACTCAGGCCCTTACATTTGCCAGGGAAGCGCTTATCCCACTGAGCCATCTCCCTGGCCCCTCTTTGTCCCTTTGCTATGACTAGGGGAAGTCATGCAACACATTGAGGACTTGGCTAACTATACACAACAGGCATTAATTGACACCTCAACTGGTCTCTGTCTCCTAAATGAAGTAAAATTAATGAGGCAAGCTGTCATCCAAAATTGGAAGGCATTCATCATTCAAACAACAGCATAAGAGGGTACTTGTGCAACTGTAAAAGCTGACTGTTCTGTGTATGTTTATGACCCTCCCACTAATATTTCAAGGTTTTAAATGATAGGTTAATGCCATGTCAAGAGTCTAAAATTCCCTGGACCTTCTCTTTCCCCTCTTTGTGCGAAGCTATTACTGGCTTTCCCTTTTGGAAGCATTTGTTGGTTGTATGTGTAATAGTCTTGTTGATCATATTGTTTGGTGCATACATAAAACTGTTTCTTTGCTTTTGTCTGCTCCAGACTTAAAGCTATATGCCTACCAAGGATAAGAGTGCTTGATGTCTATGAGGACCTTTACACAGAACCTCTGAAGAGTATCTCTGGCTGCCAATTGCAGCCAAAAGTAGCCAAAACCAACATTGCCCTTTGCCCTTCTCAGCAATTAAGGATTCTTCTTCAGAAGGTGAGAATATTACAAAACAGCTAAATTAGGTAGAAATATGGTAGGCAGTCAGATTGGCTGGGTCCGGGAAAGAGTCAGTTGATCGTTACAACTGTGGATAGAGGTGCATCTTTTGGAGGCCAGGCCTCAAGTTTAAGACAGAATGACCAGGTCGACATGCTTCCCTATGGAATAAGTAGTAACACATGGTTCAGTCAAGTCTAGATAGACATCAGTCACCTTGGTGAGTGACCAAGACCCTCAGACTTAGTCCTTCCTGAAAAGTTCTTTGTTCCTTCCATGAATACTTGCTATGTGACTTGCTTCCCTTTGGGCCAGTATTACATAAGCAGCTACACTTACAATCTTATTGGTTGATCATAGCTTCAACCCATGTTGTATCCACATGATTGAGCTCTATAAAACTTCCCCTGAAAAATGGGGTCCTTGGCAATCCACTTGTTACCTCTCCTGCCTCTTAGGAGATATATCTTTCCCTCTCAATAAATATTTCCTACTCTCAAACCTCCGTTGTTCCTTAGAATTAATTCTTCAATTTTGGGGAATATGAACTCAGAGTATCAGACATCTAGCAGGTTAGGAGTTATATTTCCCATGTGTCATTTGGAGGTCCCATATCATTTCCTGTATCACTGTGACAATGCATCATGATGTTGGTGGGGTCTTTTTTTTTTCATTGTGCTGGGTACTTGGTGGGCTTTTTCTGTGTGCTAATGAAAATCTAGGAATTGCCTTTCAGCTGTCCCCAGTGGTTTTATAAGTGCTTCCTTAGGTGTATCAGCTTCCAAAGTCAAGAAATGTATTTGATACTTTTTTCCCCCTTAGGACCTGGCACAGTATGAGCACTGAGTCAGCACCCAAGGAGCCATTTGTTGAAAGAGTAGACTTCTAGTTTGACAGCAGTGCTCTGAGAAGTAACACCAATGTATATTTGGTAAAGATTGTGATAATATGAGGTTGGAGAGATGGCTCAGTGGAATAAGCACTTCCCTGGCAAGCTCAAGGGACTGAGTTCAAACCCTGGTCTGGCCACAAAAAAAAAAAAAAAAAAAAAAAAAAAAAAATGTGATAGCCACTTTCATTTGCAGGCTTCTGTTTCCCTCCTGCTTGGGTTTAGCAGAACTGGTTCTGCAGCTTTTTGGTTTCTAGCCACTACTCCAGGCCAAGACCTCTTAGCCTACTTAATGTGGGAGAGAAGGCAGGAAACGGAGACCAAGAGTGGACAGTGTATTTGGTGGTAGGGTCCAGCCTTAGCACCTCTGAGCATGTCCCCTCAAAGCCTCATGTGCTTCTGGGTGGTGATTGGACATGGAGGACAATACTGATCAGTAGATTGGCTTACTGAGGAGTTTTTCATTGAATGTGACTTTGGACCTGAAGCCAGGTCTGAAGAGGCAGGGCTCTGGAGCATGAGCTGTAAGGGTGTGTCCCTTGTCCTGCCTTGATTTTGCTCTCAGTTTCCAGATGGTCATGCCGTAAGCAAGCCTGCTCTGCCTTGCTCATCTCCCATGTCTTCCTGCCTTGGACATGGCCAAGTTTGTACTGAAACCTCTGCAAACAGGGACCCAAAATATTTTCTTCTTTAAATTGTGTATGTATTGGGCATTCGTACACATTGAATGAGAAAGTAATGAGAAAGTAACTAATCAATGCCCGAAGAGATAGTCCCTTGAGGCATAGTCAGAATTACATTGGCAAAGCCTTTAGGTTTCCCAAAAGTGCAAATGCTCAGTATTTTTATTAATATCTTTCTGGGTCCTCAGCTAATCCTTTAATGTCTTTTTCCAGGATGTCAGTGGAATCATTGGCCAACTAAACAGTTGAGTTTTCATTCTTTTGTTGATTGAAAACTATTTAAAATTGTCCACACAGCTTTCTCTTAATTTTATCTATGGCCTTCATAAGTAAACATGATGGAAGAGAATCAGAATATTAAAACCAGACAAAAATACATAAATCTGTATCTTTTAAGATACTAAACATCAGGGCCCACCAAATAGCTCAGTGGACTAAAGTGCTTGCAAGCAGGCGCAAGGGCCTGGGGTTTGATCCCCGGGCCTGCCATGCTGGTCCCACCCCCTGGGTACCCAAAGAAGGCAATTGAGACTGGGTGTGGTGCCCCACACCTGTAATCTCAGCTCTTGGGAGGTTGTAAACAGGTATGTCCATCAGCTATGGAACATTGGTGAGTCCTGTCACACGCACTACCTCAGTGTTTTCACAATGAACTTCCTAGGTTGCATTTATCCATTTTTCCTGCTCACCAGTATCGTAGAAGGCAGGGCAGAAGGGTGAGAGAGGTAAGAAAGCTCAAGTCCCTTCACGTGGCTCTCCAGCCTTTTGTGGCAATCTCCTTGGTCCCTGCCTGCCTCCTTTCTCCTCCCACCTTTCCGGCAGGCATAAGTGACTCGAGGTTGATGACTTAGCCCTTGTTTACCCAGTTGCTCCAGTCTCTGGCCTTTCAGCCTTGGCACTCTGGCTGCTTACCTTTCCTGCCCTCAGAGCTCCCCCAGCTCTGCTGTGATCTCTCCAGACCAGGCTGCTGCACCACCAGGTATGTGCCGCACACCCCAGGGGCAGGCTTCCTGGCACACAGCAGGCAGAGGTCTCTCCTGCTGGGACATTTCATTATTGTGGCTGGAGCATCTTCAACACTTGGCATTGTGGACCTTCAATACATATTATGTGCCTGTGCTGTGCCAGGTACCATATTAGCCAAGCAGTAAGGGAGCCAGCCCTTGCTGAAGTTACACTCTAATACAGAGCAGTGTGCTAGTGAACAGATAAAACGACATCATATTGTGAAATTATTTTACTGTGAGGAATAACAAATGCATTGTTTGCATTGAGCAGCTGAGGACAGCCTCTTTGACAGTATGACATTTGTGCTGAGAACTGGGAATACTCAGAAGGAATTAACCACATGAAGATGGTAGTTGTAGGGGCTGGGAAGATGGCTCAGTGGAATAAGTGCTTCCCTGGCAAGCACAAGGGTCTGAGTTCAATCCCTGGTTCTGCCAAAAAAAAAAAAAAAAGATGGTAGTTGTATTCTCTAATGCTGTCATAGAACAGTACCAAAGATAAGGTGGCCTTAGCATAGAAATTATCTGTCAGTTCTGAAGGCCAGAAGTCCAAGGTCAAACTATGAGCAGGTATAGTTTCTTCTCAGCCCCTTTCCTTGGCTTACATATAGCATGGAGACTTTTTTTTTTTTATTTGCAAAACCAGGAATTGAACACAGGCCCTTGGACTTGCCAGGGAAGCATTTATTCCACTGAGCCATCTCCCCGGCCCCAAGCATGGTGCTTTCATGTGGTTGTTCCTTAGTGTGTATGTCTGTGTCATGATCTTTTATAAAGACATCCACTGGGTATGGTGGTACATGGCTGTCATCCCAGCACTCCAGAAACTGAAGCAGGATGATTGCTGTGAGTTCAAGGCCAGTCTGTATTAGATAAGATAGTATTTCAAAAAATGAAAAAACAGACATCAATCACATTAGATAAGTCCCATTCTAAGTGACTCATTTTACCTTGTGAGGGAAGGGTGACATAATTCACCCATTTCACCTTGGGGGGAAGAGTGATGTAATTACTCTACCAGTGGTGAGGTGCATTCCCAAGAATAGTGAGTACAAACATACTGATTGCATTTGAGAAACAAGCAGCTGGTGGGGCAGCATAAGGTGAACAGGAAAAAGCTAGCTGGCTTCCAGCTTGTGCTGACTCCTGTGAGTCATGACAGCGGCTTTATTCCAGATAACATGAAGTCCATTGGAGTTTAAGTAAGGATATGAAGGCTGAGTTTTCAGTTTTCAGAGATCTCTCTGGTGGAGTGTAGAATTGGATGGGAGAAGGTCAAGAGAAGAAAGAGGAAATTTGCCAGGGGACGATACCTGTTGGTGACTTGTGCACAGTAATCTTAGAGGAAAACAATATTTTCTGCTGGATGATGCAAAGGCCAGGTGTGAGGAGAACAGGGGTGGATGGGGAGGAGGAAGAAAGGGCATGTGCCTTTTGCCTCTTATGAAAACATAGTTTTCAACAAAATGGCCCACCATAGTTAGTTGGAGGAGCCAATCTCTGTTTTCCACGAATAGAGTGAGTCTTGAATGATTTAATTGGAATAGGGAGCTCCGTTCATCAGATTCTGTATGAATCAGATACTTGTGGTATATGCAGCTTTCTTTCCTCCTTATAACAATCACTCATGGGGTGCATCACCATCATTTTTTTTTTTTTTTTTGGCGGAACTTGGGATTAAACTCAGGTCCTTGCACTTGCCAGGGAAGCGCATATTCCACTGAGCCATCTTCCTGGTCCCCCATGTCACTATCATTGCAGAGATGAGGAACTAGAAGCACTAGTGAAACCACTGGGAAACATCAGAGCTAGAGGCGCACACCTCTGACTGGCATCTCTCAGTACGCATATCCTGCAGACTCTCACCTGTAACTGCTGGCCTTGAGATAAAAGTTGAGGGGCCGGGGAGATGGCTCAGTAGAATAAGTGCTTGCCTGGCAAGCCTAAAGGTCTGAGTTCACCCCCCCTGTTCCACCAAAAAAAAAAAAAAAAAAGATAAAAGTTGATAAAAGGGTTCAATCTCTGGTTCCTCAAAAAAAGTTGATAAAAGGAAATTCTTGTGTATGTTTTATTACAGTGGTTTGTTCTCTATGAAGTATTAATCATAAATCCTTGCAAACAACAAGTCTGAGCAACAACAAGTAACATTTATTTGTTTTATTCTTAAAAATACTGAAACTCCCGTAGTCCTTGTTTCTGAGTTGTAATTATCTCATAATCCCCTTCTTGTCCCATAGGGACAACCACTCAGAAGACTCTGTCCATCTCCATCCTTTTCCCCTCCTAATTATATCTTCCAACTTATTTTTGTGAGGAAGACAAAAATACTGAAAAGGAAAGAAAGGGAGTGAAATTTCAAGGGTAACGAGAGCAGTAATAGGTGACCAGGGAAAGCAAAGTAGCTTTCTTGGTATAGGGGGAACAGATTTATCTGAAAGCCTTTCCTTGCTCAGACCACTGAACAGCCAAGAGGGCCATGTTCCTGACCAGCTGAGGTGCCTGGCTGTGGGGTGAGGAAGAGCCACCCTCCACCCTCAAGTGTTTTTTTTTTTTTTTTTCCTGGCCAGGAGCAATGTTAGCTTTGGATGCCAAACAGCTAATCATTATTTTTAGTTCACCCACAACATACAATGCCACTCTCTCTTCAAGGAGTCCTGAGGTCAGGAACACAGTTTTAAGGGATAGAGAGCAAGTAAATGAGGAGGGTGTGGCCAGTATTTCAGGCAGGCACCCACTCAATTTGTCACCATGCTATAATCTCTGTCCCAGAGTTTCCATCTTCAGAGAAGCAAAAGGGCCCTTTTCCCTGTTGGAGAAAGAATCTTTTTTGTGGGAAGGCATTCTGATGGAGGTAATTGGACTCTTGCCGTTAGGGAGTGTCTAGCTTGAAGAAGTTCTCAGGCCAGTGATCTCCAGGAATCCTAACGCACCCTTGGGAACATTCCAGTCCAGCGTGCTCACTCAGTTTACAGTGAACTTCTTGATATGGTAACACATACATAAAAGGACTTAGGGACCTTGTCACTTTTAAAGAACTGTTCAGTGATATTTGGGCACCTCTGAAGTAACAAGATTTTGGAAAACATTGTTAGCTCCAAATCTATGAAAATTTAGTACAAAAGTAGCATTTCAAATCCTTGGTAAGGGCTGGCCATCAGCTCAGCTGACTAAAGAGCCTGCTTAGGCAAAGCCCAGTGGCTGGGGTTTGATCCCAGCCTGCCATACCGGCCCCATCCACAGAGCACACTGAGACTGTGATTGAGACTGCGTGTGGTGGTGCGAGCCTGTAATCCCAGTGCTTGGGAGCCTGAAAACAGGAGAATCGCTACACGTCCGATCTACATAGTGAGACCCTGTAGACTATGTTCCAAATACATTAAAAAAAAATCTTGTGGAAAAGATAATTTAGTCACTGAACTCATTTGGGATACCTGCATTATCCTAACTGCAAAAGCAAAGAAGCATTATAGTTGCATGTTGCTTAGTGCTAGGAATATATTCTGAGAAACGCGTGTAAGGAGATTTCATTTTTTATGTATTTAGTACAGGGTCTACAGAGTCTCCCCACCTAGATTGGACTCATAGTAATCCTCCTGTTTTCAGGCTCCCAAGTGCTGGGATTATAGGTGAGTGCCACCACACCCAGTCTCAGTCACCCTCTCAGAGCACCCTGGGGGTAGGACTAGCATGGCACACTGGGGATCCAACCTAAGCAGGTGCTTCGGCCCACTGAGCTATCTGGCCATCCCTGAAAGGGGGTTTCGTTGTGCCATGAACACCATGGAGTGTGCTTACACAAAATGTCTGCGACATCATTAAGCGATACAATCCCGTGAGATCGCTGTTGTATATGTGGTCTATCACTGCCGGAAGTGTCAGTCCGTGATGCATGACTGCACTTGGACTCCTCACTTCACTCCTTGGCTCAAATGCCAGATAGATGAGATGCAGCCAGGAAACTGAATGATAAAGCGAGTCACAGACTGGGCGAAAGCATTCGCAGAACAGGTGTCAGACAGACAGCTGTCATCCAAAACGTACACAGAGCTCTTAAAACTCACCAATAAGAAAAAGCAACCTAGATTAAAACAAATAACCAAAGATGAGGCACCTCATGAAAGAAAACATACAGATGACAAGTATGTGAAAAGACGCTCAAAATCATTTGTTGGGTCAGGGAGATGGCTCAGTAGAATAAGTGCCTGAGTTTAATTCCTGTTTCCACCAAAAAAAAAAAAAAAATCATTTGTCATTAGAGAATTTCAAATTAAAACATCAGTAATATACTACTATACAAAATGGTCACAATCAAATGTTACTGAAAATGTGAAGCAACCAGAACTCTCTTTCATTGATGATGGGATACAAAACAGCTTTGCTACTTCAGAAGCCAGTATAGCATTTTCTTATAAACTAAAAGTATTTTTTTCTTTATTTCTAGCTCTTTGTTGTTTATTCAAATGGTTTACAACTTATGACATGCAAAACCTTGTATATACATATTCATTCATAGCAGATTTGCTTGCAATTGCCCAAACATGGAAGCACCAAGATGCCCTTCCATAGATGAATGGTTAAATGGTGGTATTTCTTGTGTTTTGGGTTTTTTTTTTTTGTGGAACCAGGGATTGAACTCAGACCCCTGTGCTTGCCAGGGAAACACTTATTCCACTGAGCCATCTCCCCAGACCCCTCTTAATAATAGAATATTATTCAGTGCTGAAAAGTCATATATTATCAAGGCATGAAAATACGTGCTTGCTATAAAGTAAAAGAAGCCAGAAGAAAAGGGCACATATTATATGATTCTGAGAAAGTGTTACAGAAAAAAAAAAAAACATGAAGATAGTACAAATATGAGTGATTGCCAGGGGTTGGGGGTAGGGAAGGATAAATAGGCAGACTGCACAAAATTTTTAGGGCAGTGAAACTACTCTATGTGGGATACATATATTACACCTTCATTGAAATCCATGGAATATACAGTATCAAGGTGAGCCCTAAGATTAACTCCAGACTTTGGGTGATAGTGATGTGATAGTGTGTGTTTATCACTTTTAACAATGTGCCACTGTGGCATGGGAAGTCAAGAATAAGGGGGACTGGTCACATGTTAGGG
Source organism: Ctenomys sociabilis (assembly GCA_004027165.1). Taxonomy (NCBI): domain Eukaryota; kingdom Metazoa; phylum Chordata; class Mammalia; order Rodentia; family Ctenomyidae; genus Ctenomys; species Ctenomys sociabilis. The sequence goes on along the minus strand of PVKA01009291.1, from coordinate 47,377 downwards.
GAAGGCTGTCCAAAAACTCTAGCAAGGGCCTGAGTTCAATCCCTGGTTCTGGAAAAAAAAAAATCTATTTAAAATTAAATCATAATAAAAAAGTGAGGACAAGCAGGTTTATTCATAATGACCTAAAAACTGGGAAATATCCAACAAGCAAATGAATAAAATCTAGTGAAATTTTATCTAACAGTAAGAAAGATGCAAATAACATGGTTGCATCTTACAGACATTAGGATCAGAGAAAGAACTCAGTACCAAAAAAAAAATGTACTGGCCAGGTGTGGTGGCAGCACATGCCTATAATTCCAGCCCTTGGGAGACTGAAGCAGGAGGGTCCTTGCAAGCTTGAGACTAGCCTGGGCTACAAAGTGAGCTCAAGGCTAGTCAGAACCCCATAGTCAGAGACCCTGCTCATAAACACACACACACACACACACACACACACACACACACACACTCACGCGCGCGTGACATCTTGTACAATTTGCTATGACATTCTAGAAGAGGCAAATGTAACCCAAAAGAGGAAAAGGCAGATCAGTGGTCATCCCTGTATCAAGGTGGAGGTATCCATAAGGAATGGCTGTGGACTGGGGACCAAATGTGCTCTTAATTATTATGCTGGCTACCTGGCTAGATAGCTTGTCTCAATAGTTACTTAAGTGAATTCTTAGCCTGGGTGCATTTTATTACATATAGATTATGTTTCTAAAAGTTGATTTATAAAATGACACCATAAGACATTAAAGGACAACCTAAGAGCTGGGTGTGATGGTACACCCCTTTAATCCCACCACTCTAGAGGCCCAGGCAGGATGACTACTGTGAGTTCAAGGCCAGCCTAGGCAACAAAGTGAATTTAAGACCATCTTGAGTTATATAGGGAGACCTTGCATCACAAACAAAATCTTGAAGGACTTTGGAATATATCATTTTGGGATGAGGAAGGCTTGTCTAAACAAGCATAAAACCATGGCATAAAAGATTGATGCATTTTTATCATAGAGATGAAAATTTTCTTGTGGGAAAGAAATATGTGTAAAGTAAGAAAACAATGACAAGCTAGGAAAAGTATTTACAGCTCAGTTTCTTTGGTTCTTGAAGTACTCTGAAGCTATCTTTTTTTTTTTTTCTTTTTGAGAACTGGGTTTGGTAAGGGAGATGAGGAGCCCTGAGTCCTAAGGCTATGGATGGTGCTTGGAGTTGGGCCTGGCCAACCCTGAGGGAGCACTTGCTGGCAGAAGGACAGTCCTTGGTAATTTTTTTTTTTGGCAGAACCAGGGATTGAACTCAGGCCCTTGCACTTGCCGAGGAAGTACTTATCCCACTGAGCCATCTCCCCAGTCCAGTCATTAGTAATTAAAAGATTGTCTGTAGTATTTGAGTAGTGCCTCACCCGAAAGTGAGAGATGCAACCGTTAAACTGCACCACACTTGGGATTCAGAGTGTGAACACGCTGCCATTGCCACTGTGCTGTCGACTCCTAGGTCTGAGTTCAGCATATCTTGGCTGGCTGATCAGGGTTAAATAGATGAAATTCTCATTCTATATCTCTCTAGTTGATCAAAATGTAGGAAGAAGTTTCTTTCTGCTGAATTTGAACTGAGTTTTCCCAAATCAAGCCTTACAAGAAAACAGAAAACTGGGGGGTACTGATCCCCTCCCTTTCCTTGTTGGCTAAGTATCTTCCAGAAACCTAGTTTCTGATTAACCAAGGCCCAGCCCTGGATTAGGCTTGCAGAACCTGCAGGTCCCACGCCTAGCTTCGGCTCCTTTCACCTCATCACAGCTCTTTCTAAATCTTAAATAAAGATAGCCTGGCTTCTAGGTCAAGATCATTTAGGTTGGGCTAGCATCGAGGCCTGGCTTGGTGCTGTGTCAGGGCCAGAGCTGACTTCCTGGTCTCGGGACAGATTGTGAGCCTCATGTCACTCTCCTCAGTCCACCTGGAATTATGTTTCAGCATGAGTCAGGCAGCTTTCAGGCCTGGCTTCTCTTAGGGGAAGCCCCTTGTCTGTGAGCCACAGAGTGTCTCTCTTTAGGCCAGTAACTGTTGGTTTTGCAGTTGTTTCTCTCCTCTAGTGCTTTCTAGGGCTCTGAGCTCATGGACATATCTCTTCAGCTCTCTGAGTACATACTATGTGACAAAGAATTGGCTGCATTTGCTCTGCCCTTAAATTGCTCATAGCTTTGTCTGGTGAACAGACAAGTAGAGGGCTCTGCTAAACCATGCCTGTGGTAAAAGGAAGGAGTGGAGCAGGGTGGGATCCTAGCAGAGACAGAAGGTGCCCATCGGAGGACATTGGGGAGACAGAGGATAATGGCCTGGTCAGAAGGAATAGCCTATGTGGACGTGCGGGGTGGGAGGGTGAGATTTGATACCTGTAGGCAGGAGAAACACATGGCTCATTTTCCTCTGTTCAGCTGTATTTTTTAGGACTTTTTCTTATCATTATTGTTAAGGTTCATCATATCCTATATTAGCTTTACAAGACATACCACAAAATTTAGCCGCTTGACACAACAAACATACTGTATTCAATAATTTCTGATGTTGGGAGTCTAGGGCAGCTTAGCTTTGTGGTTCGAGCTCAGGTTCTCTCATTAGGTTGCAGCCAAGATATCTCTAGCACCCATCATCTTAGAGTTCGGCTCAGATTGGAGATTTGAAACAGATGGTGGAATCTGTTTCTGAGCTCACTCATACAGCTTTTGGCAGACATCAGCTTTTTACCAAGTGGCCTGTCACTCATACCATCTTGTTGTCATGGCATGGAGCTCCACAGAAGTGTGAGTCCAGGAGGTGCAAATCACTAGGGCCATCTTGGAGACCAGGTACCACATACCTTGTGGTTAAACTGGATTATATAATTGTGATTCTGTTATGATTTGCACACATCCCTGTGTGCTTTTTTTACCTAGAGCCCCTTAGTATTAGATCATTTCTCTCTCTTTTTTTTGGTATTTTAAGGAAAGATCTACAGGGTGTTCAGGGTCTCACTACTAGATCAGACTCATAGTGATCCTCCTATTTACATCCTCCTAAGTGCTGAAATCATAGGCGTGTGCGCCACCATGCCCAGTCTCAATTGCAGTGTCAGTGCACCCCAGGGGCAGGGCCAGCACAGCAGGTCTTAGGATCAAACCCTGGGCCCCTAGCCTGTTTGCAGGCACTTTAAATCCACTGAGCAATTTGGCTGGCCTTAGATCAGTTCTCTTAGAAAACTTCCTTTCCTTTCCTCCTGCTACTTCAGGAAGGAGGCCTTTCACTTGGTCTCTCACCTTTCCTTCTAGTTTGTAGCTGTGCTACTTCTCACTCCACTTTTTTTTTTTGGCAGAACTGGGATTGAACTCAGGCCCTTGCACTTGCCAGGGAAGCACTTATTCTACTGAGGCATCTCCCCAGCCCTGGGAGGAAGGTTCTTTTTACAACTCCCAAAGTTTTGCAACTCCAAAATATTAAAAGACAGTTTTCATTAAGAGAAGAAAAAAAAAATGCTTTGTCCATGTCTTGATTAGCTGGCAGAAAGAACATGTGCTTAGGTTACTGAGAAACCTGATTCCATCATTGGCCAAGGTCCTTCACCTCTTTGAACTTTGGTTTCTTCATCTGTGAAATAAGTTATTCTGAAGATTAGAAGCAGTTTATGCAAAGCACTTGCTGGTACATAATAAATTGTAGAAATTAGTAGTTTATTTTTCTACTAGTTTGTATTGGTTTTAGAATTACCAGTATCATTTTCTTTCAAGGTCTAGCTTACTATTTGCATCTTCTTAAATCCTTCCAAGGATCAAACCAGCTCTGTTGTCTAAACTTGAGTAGAACTTTGGGTCAGTACTTCATAATTTAGTATTTAGTTACCTATCATCTTACATTGCTTTCTGTATTTTTTGTGTATGTCATACTTGTCTTCACAATTCAATTTTCAATGTCTTAGAACCAAGTACTGTCTTTCTCTGAAATTATTTTAAAAAGACCAATACAAGCCAGGGCATACAGTAGTTACTCAATAATTACTTGATAGTTGTCCAGCATACCAAGTATTCTTAGGAGGCTGGATGAAAGTAGATTCCCTGCTCTGTGTTCAGAGTACTATCAGGGAAGGATGAAAAGGGAAGGGAGAGAGACAGAGCAGCGAAGTATAGATAACATCATGAATTCCTTGTCATTTGTTGGCATTCCAAATTGACTGTTAGAACCCTTAGTGCAAGTAGCAGGGATGCTATCAAATCAGGTTGGATTTATTTCTTTAAAACAGTGTGAATCTTGTTTTTGCAGAGGGAAACAGGCTCTCACCCTTCAAAACTCTGATTATAATATACCAAATCTAATATTAACCTGAAAATATAAATAGTTCTTCCTACAAGACAGTGTTGTTACTATTTTTAAAAACCTCAAGTCTGTACTTCTTTGCTTCAGCTAACAAAATGTTTATCAGTGTGGAAACTATTTTGCAGTAATGGAAGAATGGCTCCATTAAAACATCAGCTTTATAGAATCTAGTGGTTGGCTACAAGAGCTATTTTAAGGTCTTTGTGACATGTATAAATATCTGTGTTGACAGCTCTAGAGTCCTGTTACCAAATGTGAATAAAATTAGTCTTCATATAAAAAATGAACTGTAGGATTGATTCATTCGTGCACCCATTCCTTATATAGAGCCTGTCACTCATACTTGCAGCATTTCTGTTCCTTAGCACATTATGCATTGTTGGAAGTTCTGGCGGAGGAATAACATCACAGCACCAACCTGGTAACAACCTCAGTGGTGGGGCATTTTGTGATTAAGGAAACAGGCCAAGGATAGGGCTGTTTCCAGAAAAATTCCTATTTATAAATAAAATTATTCAAGGGTGTACTGAGTGCTCCCAAGAGTCTATGGCTTCTAGGCAAAGAACCTTTAGTTTAGGGTCAAGTTGTCCAGCGATCTTACTGTTCTAGGAAGAGAAGTAGGAAGTCAGTGATGGCCTAGAATGGGTGCTCAGGAAATCCTGTCTCGGTGGATAGATGGTAAAACCTATGGTGAGAGCAGCTGCTCTCCAAGAGCATGATGATAGAGTCAACCAGTTAGGGGATTTAAGGAACAGTGCAGTACAACAATCTCACATGTGATCTCTTTTGTCCTTCCTCACGCTTGTCCTTTTGAGCACTGCAGCCTAGCCTGGGTATTGCAGGTGGGTTCATGCAAAGGAGGAGAGTTATATGAGGATTGAAATTCCAACACTTTAGAGATAGAAACTGGAGGTAGTCAGAAAGCAACCACACTGTTTTTTTGCTGTCTTGCCACTACTCCAGGTGTCATTCTGCCCCAACTGCATAGTGCCCATTGGACCCTCCTGCAAACTCTCCTTTCCATACAGGACCTGGTGGCTGTATATTTGCTTTATTCCCAAGAAGACTCTCATGGGGAAATAGCTCAGTGGCATAAACACCTGCCTGGCAAGAGCAAGGTCCTGAGTTTGATTCTAGGTACTGCAAAACAAAACAGAACAAAACAAAAAACAAATGGGCTGGGGAGATGGCTGAGTCGAATAAGTACTTCTCTGGCAAGTGCAAAGGCCTCACTTCAATCCCTAGTTCTGGAAAAACAACACAAAAAAACCAAGAAGACTCCCACATCCTTGGTTTTGTAATCTTAGGAAGTGATCTGATAAATGAACTCATCCCAACCATCCCAACTTTGAATTATAATAAATCAACTCTTGTGCCTCCTGGCCATGGCTCTCCAAGGGTGGTACTGTGGGTGGCCACGTTTGTGAAGGGGTAGCACTGCTCAATGCCTTTGCATGATACCTTGGAGCACAAAGATCCAAGTTTGGACTTCAGTCTCCCTTTCATCAGCCATGTACCTCTGCCAAATCTTGCAAATTTCATTGAGCTTTATTTTCCTCTTTTCTAAAGTGGGTAGTAACCTTCAAAAGGTGGTTGGTTGAAAGAGTAGATGAGTATGCAGATGTGAAAAACTGTTGGGATTTGGATTTTGGGCTGTTCCAGGGACTGAACCCAGGGCTTTGTGAGTGCTAGGCAAATACTCTATCATTAAGGTTTAACCCAAGCCCTTAGCAAATACTTGTCAGAATTTGGGATTGGAAGTTAGGGTACTGTGGAATCAAGTCCAAATAACCCTACCTATAGTTGTCGATAAATTTTAGATATGACTGAGTTCATGGTGTTCCCCAACCCCAAAAGCCTGCCTCTACTATTTCAAATGAGCTTCAGAGCCAGGCAGCATATACCAAAGGCCTTCTGGAGAACTTCTAAGGCATTCTTTAATGACTTCTCCAGTCCTGGACACCACATATTGGCATGAAAGCAGGAATCCAGGTGGGGATCAAAGGGCTTGCATTGTGTACCCTTTCTTTTCAGAGAAGTGGCTCGGAGAAGGTTTAGTTTCTAGGTGCTTTTGACAATTATGGGAAAGATTCATGAATAAATAACTTGATGTCAATGTCAGGTCACATTCCTTCAGTTCCACAAAATGTGTAGCACAGAGCCTTATCTTGAAAGGTTTCCAGGAGAGCTTTGAAGGAGCGTCTTACTGATTTGCCTTTAAGATAAAGAATTTGACCTGTGCATTCCCAATAGCTCTTGTAAGTGCTTGTTATACAGGTACATCTCCTGAGATTAGAATCACAGGAAGAATCTAAGGTGGAGTTTATCACTGGACATTGTTGTAGTTTAGATCTATAGTGGCCCCAAAGCCTGGTGTGTTTGGGAGGTGATTGGATTATGGGACAGTATCGCTGCCTCACTGTCAGGAGGGGGTCTGGTCTGCAGATTTGGACCACAGGGGAGCAAGAGGTAGGAGATTCTGTGTCCCTTCCTGGCCTCTCCCTTCACTCCCTGCTTCCTAGTTGCAAGGAAACGAGCAGCTTTCCTCTGCTAGATGGTTCTGTCAGTGCCAGTGGCAATGCAAGGACTGATACTTCTAAAACGTGAACCAGAATAAGCTTGTCCTCCTTCAAGTATTCCAGTGATGATAAAGTGACTCAGGAAGAACTAGAGGGATGTCCTCTGGGCAGCTGGATGGTCCCACTTGTGGGAAAGACTTGCAAGCCCCAGCCAGCAGGAGGAGGTGAGGCTGTGCAGTTGGTAAGTCTTGTAGAAAGTATACTGGGGGAAAGGAGGGACTCCAATATGCAGTGTATACCAAAGGTGGAGGTGTGGGACTGGAACTTAAGAGACCATTTTCTGCAGATAGCTTAAAATGAATGAAACTAGAAGCCTATTGTGTAACACCATCAGTGTAGGCAATTCTAAATAATGTCTCAGAGACAGTTCTCCTTTCTGTTAGGGCCAGTGCTCCCATGCATTGTATGCCACTGCCTGAGTTCTCTTATGCTTGTCATGTCTTGCTTGAAGAATGACTTTTTGCAAGGACATAATCTCTAGGTGAGCTCTGATCAAATACTGGGCTTGTGCTCACCAGAGATGTTTGAGGGGGATCATCCTATGATGACCTTAGGAGAAAAGAAGACAGGCACTTCCAAGGATTAAAAGGGATTCCTGCTCAGGTCACTTGAGCACCCGTACCTAAGATGTGCATTTACAGAGCAACAAATTCCCCTTTGTGCTTAAACTAGTTTGATTTGGGTTTTTGTAACTGGCAATAGAGAGTCCAGTTATATAAATAATACTATATGGACACCTATAGACAAGCACAGGAAACTGCAAAAAGCCTCTGGTCACATCCAAGGTGTTCTGGTTTTCACCGAGGGCCTGGCTGGGAAACCACGGTTTCTAGGTTTTTCCTGACTTTGTTGCCCCTGTCATCACTGAGCAAACATATGTACTGGCAGGTCACAGAGATGCCTTTCTGTACACACAGGACTCAGTAGAAGGCTGCCTGGACTCCATCCAAAGCAAGTGTTTGCAGAAGTTCCCCAAGCACATCATTAGAGGGCTCAAGTACAGAGACATGTGCTGTGAGGGAAGCTTTTGGGTGAAACTCGTGAATGTTATTAAAGGAAATCACTGAATATGAAACCAGCTGAAGTTACATTTGGGGAAAATAATTTCCCTCTGTATAGACTTACAGTGAGAAGTTGGTTCACAACATTTTACAAGAGAAAATAAAAAAATTTTAGAAAAAAAATAGAACTTATTATTATTATTATCATTATTTTTTTTTTTTTTTGCAGAACCAGGGATTGAACTCAGGCCCTTGTGCTTGCCAGGGAAGCACTTATTCTGCTGAGCCATATCCCTGGCCCTAGAACTTATTTTAGTGTTTCTGGTTTATCCTACATATGACACAAATTAATCTTTGACACAGTGGCTAAAACACTCTTTCAGGGCCAAGGAGATGGCTCAATAGAATAAGCACTTGCCTGGCAAGTGCAAGGTCCTGAGTTCAATCCCTGGTACCACCAAAAAATAAAAAATAATAAAACATGCTTTCATTCTCTCCCTGGTAGGAGGGTTATGATAGCAGCTGTAGCCCATGATCTCGTACTGTGAGGAGTCCTTTTTTTCCTCAAACTATGGATAGGCCAATGTGGGTCACATACTGTCCCTGAGCCAATCACTGCCCATGAGTGCAAGAGTCTGGGAGGCTGTGAAGGTCTCTTCTCTACCCTGTAGAGTAGAAGGGAATATTCTTGACTATATCAAACTCTACCTAGTCCCGTGGGTCAGCAAAATCTGGAGCTGAGGCTGCTCAAAGGGTAAAAAGGTCTACAGAAATCCTGTGAATTTTATTTATTTTAATTAATTATTATTATTTATTTATTTATTTTTTCTCACAGAACCAGGTATTGAACTCAGGCACTTGCACTTGCCAGGCAAGCGCTTATTCTACTGAGCTATCTCCCCGGCCCTATTTTTTATTTTGTACTTTGGGACAGGGTCTATAGGGTCTACAGGGTATCACTGTGTAGATCGGATTCATAGTGCTCTTCTTGTTCACAGCCTTCCAAGTACTGGTATTATAGGAGCGTGCCACCATGCCCAGTCTCAAATCCTGTAAATTTTTATTTTATTATTATTATTATTATTTTTTGCAGAACTGGGGATTGAACTCAGCCCCTTGTGCTTCACAGGGAAGCGCTTATTCCACAGAGCCATCTCCCTGACCCCCATGCATTTTAAAGCTTTATTTATTTATTTTTCACATTGTTGCTTCCCACTTGTCCCTACCCTTTGCTCATTTTATTTTATTTATTTATTTTGTACCAGAGATTGAACTCAGGCTCTTGTACTTGCCAGGGAAGTGCTTATTCCACTGAGCCATCTCCCTGGCCCCAGTATCTTTATTTAGGTATCTATCAGCTACTTAAATTCAACTGATTATGAACTTTACTCATATCTGTAAAATATTTTCACAGCAATATCTAAATCTGTATTTGAATAACTGGAAATTCAGGGCTGGATGAGATGACTCATAAAATTGCCTAACGAGTTCCTAAGCTGAAAGGGCTAGCGAGATAGCTCAGTGGACTAAGTGCCTGTTTAGGTAAGCACAGGGGCTGGGATTCAATCCCCTGTACCACATGCTGTGCTGGCTCCACCCCTGGGCACGCTCAGCGGGCCACCAAGTCTGGATGTGGTGACACACATCTGTAATCCCAGCGCTGGGAAGGCTGAAAATAGGAAGATCACTAGGAGTCTGAGTTGCATAGTGAGACCCTGTGCCAAATACATTAAAATAGATAAATAAATAAAAATAAAAATAATATTAAAATTCCTAAGCTGACTCCAGTCTCTACCAACCCTCAGATCTGAATCTACAGCTGTGTACCTGATATGACCAGTTAGTGTCTCAGACCTGACAGTCCCTAAATTGAACTTGTGATGTCCTTCTGCTCCTACTCCCACCTGATTTTGGCTTTGCCCACTGCTAGCACAAATAAAATATCCTCAGAGTTATGTCTGCATCTCTCTCTCTCTGTCTCTCTCTCTCTCTCTGTCTCTCTCTCCAACATCTCTAAGCAAGCACTGTCTTCGCTTTCCAGGCAGATTTCAGATGTCTGCTTCTCACGGTCTCCACCCAGCTAGGGCTCCCTCGTCTGCAGCCTGGATGACTGCCAAAGCTGCTTAAGCATCCCTCTGCTCACATTCCTGCCGCAGTCTCTTCCTTACTCCACCTACCCACTGGAGTGATCTTTTTTAAAGCAGAAACTACATTTACCTGATGTATTTGAAGCTTTTCAGGGACTACCTACTACTTGTAGGTAAGAGTATGCTGCACAAATTTCTCCAGTTGCTGTTTGTATGCCCACTTGCTATGTGAGAAACTTGGCCATTTCTCACAGAAGAAGGAATAATGATGTTCTCCCATCCCATGAACTGAGTCTGGCCTTGTGATTTGTTCTAATAGAATGCAGTACAAGTGACACTATTTAGCTTTTGAGGCTAAGCCTCATAATTTTTTTTTTTTTTTTTTTTTTTGTCTTTTTGAGACAGGGTCTCACTATAAGGTTCAGGCTGCTCTTAAGCTCATTTTGTAGCTCAGGCTGGTCTTGAACTCACAACAATTCTCCTGCCTCAGCCTCCCAAGTGCTGGGATTACAGGCCTGTGCCACCATGCCCGGCAAGGCTAAGTTTCAAAGAGCCTTGTGGTTTCACCTTAGTTTTTCTGTAATGAACCTAGACCTGGTGAACCCAGTGAAGAGTAAGAGATCAAGTGAATGGGGTTGTGCTCTTTCAGCCGAGCCCTGACTGCTTAGCCAGAGGCCACCCATAATGTGTAAAGCCATCTTAGTTGTAAACTGAGTCACAAAATAATGGCTATAACATGAATGAGATTGTTGGTGGCTTTTGATGACAGTAGTCTGAATTGTATCTTTATGCAATTGTGAACAAGTAAAATGGCTTTTGCTTGAAGCCACTAAGTTTTGGGTTGGTGTGACTATTGATCATGACATGACTGGATTAGAAAATACCTAGCAAAGTTCTGGCTGTGTCTGTGACATATTTCCAGAGATGATTGGCATGCAGGCCAGCAAGCTGATAAAGGGAAGACTTGCTCTGCTTGTAGGAAGAACCATCCAATAGGCTTGTAGCCTCGATAGAATAAAAGGGAAAGAAGGAGGAAGTTGGCATGTTTCTTGGAAGCTCCATTCTGCTTCGATGGGTGCATCTTTGCTTGCGGTGGACATCAGATTCCAATTTCTGCAACCTTTCAACACAGACTTCAGGAAGCAACCCTTCAGGAAACTTCCAAACTTTCATGTTTGACCTGGTGCTTCATTTTTAATCCCTTTTGATTTGTCATTTTGATCTTGGGCTAAGCAGCTACTGAGTCTCTCTCTTCTTCCTCCTCTTCCTCCTCCTCCTCTTAAGAGAGAGACCTTTGCTGAGGACACAAAGAGGGCTGCAGGAAGATGGCGGTGGTCCCCTAGCTACTAAATCTTCCATCTCTTCAGCATGTAGATGGCCATTGTAGACTCTCCTTCCTCGGGTTCTGTAAGCCCACCTAATAAATCCCCTTGCATAATTTTACATTTTTTAAATCAGTTCTGTTCCTCTAGAGAACCGTAATCATACAGTTAGTTTGTTCACAACTGTGGATAATTGATACACTGTGCCTGCAAATTTCTTCATGTGTGGCCAGCTTCTCCAGCCTTCTCTCATACTGCTCCTTTGCTACTACTGCGGCAGTTCTACTGGCCTTCTCCTGGTTCTGATGTGTTGTAGTCCCTTTAGCCAGTCCACAGTGGAGCAATTGTATATCAGGTTTTCATTTTTCAAGGCAAGTAAAAATAGCATTCTCCAAGTTCAGCTTTTTTTTTTTTTTTTTTTTTGGCAGAACCAGGGATTGAATTTAGGCCCTTGCGCTTGCCAGGCAAGTGCTTATTCTATGAAGCCATCTCCCCAGCCCTGTATTCTCCAAGTTCAAATACCATTCAGAAATCTTCTATGGTGACCTCTATTTAATTTTGCCTCCATCAGCTACTGTCATGTTAGGGTTTCTGTCTTTACTGCAGATATTTATCTTGTTTCTGCATTTATTTGTTTTACTAGACTGTAAGCACTAGGAGGGTAATGATTTTATTTATTTATTTATTTATTGGTGGAACCAGGGATTAACTCAGGCCCTTGCGCTTGCAATGGAAGCGCTTATTCCACTGAGCCATCTCCCTGGCTCCTAGGATAAAGATTTTATCTGACTCATTTCTATTACATCGAGGACCTAGTGTAATATCAAGTTCATCATGGATGCTTAATACAGTATACTTATTTCTATATGGGATAAATGAAAGGATACTTTCTGGGCCAGGGAGATGGCTCAGTGTAATAAGTACTTCCCTGGCAAGTGCAAGGGCCTAAGTTCAATTCCCAGTTCTGGAAAAAAATAAATAAAAAGAAAGGACACTTTCTGTGGCAGCAGACTGGGACCACGGTCTAGCCTTGAGGTGACCACCATATAGCTATTGCATATATAATGTAAACTGGGACAGAACTGTGAGTTCTGGAAATGAAATACACCCAATAATACCAGTTGACTAATAGAGGCTCCTTTATTTTTCGCTTATTTCTGTTTGAGTCCTTCTTGGCATTGTCTTGTTAGCATCAGGGGTGTATTAGTTGTTCTGAGGGCAGACAGACCCAGGAGGCGGCCTGCATGCGGGCCAAAATGGTGTGGATACTGCTTGTGGTTCCCAAAGGAAGAGGCCTGCCAGGAAGACGTGAGCCACAGAGGCTCCACCTGGAGTGGTCCTTCCAGGCTCAACAAGAGGCTCTTAGGTTTTTTGCTTTCTTTCATGAGAGAAGGGGAAGATAGCACTCTAAATATTCAGAAAACATCCCTAATTCATCATTAGCATTTGTATGGCTTGAAAGATACTTTGGTTTTTGTTGCTCTAGTTGAGCAACTGTTTTGGCACCCCTGTGTTCTGCTAGCTGCCCTCTCTAATGGGCTTAGAGTATGTTTCTCACAACATGACAGCATGCTTCTTTAAGGCAGGAGCACCTTAAATGAGAGGGAACTAAAGGTACAAATCCCAGGAGGATTGGGGGCTGCCACCCATGGCATCACTAGGCAGTACCCCAGCGGCACATTCGGTGCACTCCTTTTTCCTGTCTGTGTAGATACTTGAGTCAGTTGCTTGTGGGACTGTTGGTGTACTAGCCAGAAAAGGTTCTATGATCTCTCAATACTAAACTGTAGTTGACCAGCACCAGTGGGGAACAGTAGACCAAGGCAGGTGGCCTTTACAGACTGAGAGTGGATTACTCAATGAAGATAGAGCAGTCCTCTTGCCCCCATGGTAGCTAAGGTAATGTGGGCATTAGGTGAAGAAAAGAGGCAAAAGGGCTCCCCAAGCAGGTAGGGAGAAGCCACCCAAGACAGACTCCAGCTGTCCCCAGCTTCTGACCTGCAGCCCCTGCTAACCAGAGATTTTTTCTCAATAATCTCCACTGAGTCCCAGAAACAGCTGAATGATCTCCTCTGGTGGATAGCCTCTGGAGACTCAGAAAGAGTTCTGGAGAACTGCTGACAAGGGTTTATGTCTTCGTCTACAAATGATGGAATTTAATTAATTACCTCTTGAACATTTCATATCAAATCTTCAAAGCTTCAGGCTCCCTGATGAAAAACAAATAGTTCTCAAAGTAGAAAGCAGAGGATGTAAATGAAACTTAGTTGAAGAAATATCATTTCATCATTTTTGTTATCATTTGCTTAGGTAAAAGCAAACACAAAAACCTCAAATATGAAGGAAAATGTTATGCATTAATCAAGGAAACAGACTTGAAAACAACTGAAAAGACTAAATGAAAGTAAAAAATGGTTAGCTTTTTTTTTTTTTTTTTTTTTTGGTGGAACAGGGGATTGAACTCAGGCCCTTGCGCTTACCAGGGAAGCGCTTATTCCACTGAGCCATCTCCCCCAGCCCTAAGCCATCTCCTCAGCCCCTTAGCTTGCTTTTCTATGTGAATTTCAACACTCCCTAACACCAGAAGTGCACACTCTTACTGTGGGACACCTAGACACGGTAGCTCACTTATTAAATAGAATTCAAAGAACCATAATTTCCCATAAGCCTCCGAACAAAGTGTTACATGTATTGTAACATTCAAAAAATAAACCCAGGGAAGCTATGGGGCAGAAAATAGTTGAATCAAAATGCATTCTTGGTATTGGTGACCCCCGCAGCGAACTGCCAAGTGTTATAATGCACGGTGACAGAGAAAGAGCAAGAGAAAAAGTGGCGGTGCAGTGGGGATCCAGGATGTTCACAGGGAACAAAAGGCCACCAGGCAGCCAAAAGCTCCTTAATTGATAAACGATTTGAGGAGGGGATTTCAGGATGACCTAAGGGCAGAGGTGATTTTATGCTAAAAAAGGAGCTTGCCCTGGAGTGTCTTTTAGTCTGAGTGGTTTTAGTCTGAGTCTTAGTGGGTGGGAGAGGATGACGCAGCCCTAAAGAGACAATGGGAAATCTCAGAAGGGTGACTGCTAATCCCAAGCCTCCTTCTATCTCTTAGGGAAGAATGCCAAATTAGCCATCCTGAATCTGTGGTCCCCACATGTTGCACTTTGAGCTGGTGGAAATACAGCCATGGGAAGAGTCAGGAGTGTCTGACAGTTCATTCTTCACCCCTCAGACATGTCATCTTCCTGCTCTTGACCTGGAGCAGGACCACCTTGGACTCTTCCACCTGGCTCCCTGGCCCTCTGGGGTCAGCCTGTAGAAAACATTACCTGGGGACTGAACTCAGGAGAAGAGATGGGTCAGAAGATTTGTTCCGTGAGTTCTTCCCTCCCAGTCGGTGACTCTCAGAGCACAGCAGTGTCTGTGTCACTGTACTGGTTAAAATGCAAGTTCTTGGCTGCACTCCCAGTCTACCTTTGTCTCCAGCTATTACTACTCCATCCTACCTTCCAGTTGGAGAACTGCATGGCCAATGCCTGCAGGGTGGCCCTCCTCAGCATTCCCAGCTCATACTGGACTCTAGTTACTCCTTTTCCTCGGTCCCTTCAGGTGTAGGAGCAGAGGGGATTGCTCAGCTGGTTGGTAACTGACTAGCACACAATCCCTTCTTTGCTGTGGCTGCACCCAGGCCTCAGTGTACTTACTAAGGTCCCTGAGTGTGCTGTGTGTCCCCTTCAGGGTCCTAATTGCCACACTGCATGACTGCACATGGGCCGAGGCTGGGAACCAGAGTGTCCAGGGAGAACAGAGGCAGAGCCACATAGAGGAGCAGGGAACATGCAGGTGGTATCCCTACTATGAACCAGGATTTCACTTTTTAGTGCTCACAAGCAGTCCTTCCCCAGTGGGCATCTGCTGCATTTTGCAGACAGGCAACCAAGTCAGACATTGTACTGTGCCCCGACCTCTGTCAAGGGTGGGCTGATTCCTCTTCTTTGGCAGGGAGACTCCTTTTTGCATCCTGTCTCGTGAGTCACCACACAGATCAAACACTCGCAGCCATCCGGCCATGGTGGTAGCACCATGCAGCAGGCTGCATGGCCTCGCTGAGTCTCATGATCTGTGTCCTCATGTAGGGATACTGATACCTGCTGGATGCCGCACTGGAAGGTAGTGAGTGCAGAGCACCCTGTCTGGGTAGTGTTCTCAGAGCACACCTGAGAACAATCCTGTTTGGAACAATCTTTATGTCCTTATCTAGGCTAATTCTTGTCTTGTCAGGCTGTTCCTCTGCCTCAACTGCCAAGGCAGAGTTTGCTTCCCTTCTTCTGTGTTCCTTTCTCCATAGTTCCTGTACTGGCATGGTTGCTACAGGTGTGAGGGTCTCTTTCTCCCCTATGGCTGGCCATGGACACAAGCTGTGGGCTCAGGATGCCCAGAGGAAGTGCTTTCAGAAGAAGCTCAGGGAGCAGACTGGCAGGTTGTTACGTCCCTTTTCTTTCCTGGTAAAGCATGTAAAAGTTTGTTTCTTCCACAAACATGGCAGAGTGCTGTGCCTGCTGGGCTCTAGTGGGACGGAGCATGCTATGTGCTCCAGTGACACTGACCTGGGGCAGAAGCCCTCTGAATGTGAGCTGAAGAAGGGATCAGGAAGCAAGACATAACTGGGTGCTGTGTTTTCTCCTGCCTGGGGTTGTCCTCCCTGCAGTGATTGGCCACTTCCAATATCCTGGCAGCTGCTGCTCCTGAGGAAGGCCCTGCCTCCTGCGCTCTGCTTACCCTACCAGTGGATCTGTCTTCCTTCGTGGCTACTTAGAGAGCACTGCTCCTTGCTACCCTGGTACTAAGAAATTGGAATGTTTTAGAAATCTCTAAGCCCAGTGGAAACTCATTAGATTGCTACAGTTATGGGGAGATGTTGCCCGCAAAGTTAGGCCGAGATTGAGGATGCTAAACATCCCAGCTAGCCCAGAAAGTCAGGTGCAGTGAGGAATGGCTGTCCTTTGCATGAGACTCTCATCGGCCTTACCTGGTATTCCCGTAGGTGAAAAAACTGTTTATAATTATCGGATCTTGAAATCTAGTTCTCTTTGCTATGCAAACACAAAAAGTATTTTTTGCCTGGTTTCAATAAATACTAAATTTTCCAGCAGTGCAGCTATTGTGTAAATTGAAGAAGAATGTACTGCGTTTTGTTTGGAACTTTGCCAAGTGCTATTCAGTGTGTTGGAGAGCCTGTCACAGTAAGTAATGCTGTTTATCAGACCAGAACATCCAGGTCAGCCAGGCATGAGGTGCACACCTGTAATCCTAGCACTCAGGAGGAAGGAGAATCACTGTAACCTGGAGGCCAGCCTGGGCTACAGAGTGAGATCCTGTCTCAAAAATAAAAAAAACCCAAAGAACTTCCAATCTTTCTTTCCTTCTTCACTGGTTTGCATATATAATTATTGCTTTTAAATGTATTTAAATATTAAATATTAAAATATCAAACATAGAGACACAACGTGGGCCATCTGTACATTTAGGACTCAAAACACAATGGAGATTACACAAATGCGAAGAAGAAATGGGTTGGCAGAGCTCTGGTGGCAGGCCCGGGGGGCGATGTCAGGGAGAGGTACAGGTTGACCCTAGCAGCCATGCCAAGGCTGCCATAGCTGGGTTTGTGCTAGGAACCAGCTGAATGCTGCATAGTTGCAGAGCAAGGAAGTAAGGAGACAGCCCTAGGGATTTTAGGTTTGAGTAGTAAGAAATCCTTACTGTGTCTTGAAGGATTTTATTCAATAGGAATAAGTCACGGAAGGATCTGGCTGAAATAATCTCTTGAAGGATGAGGCTGCAACCCCTCACTATGGAAAGTCCAAGATGAGACTGGGATATCGTGTGGGACCAGAAAAGGAAGAATGTTCAAAGTGGTGCGAGTGCATTGGAAAGTCTACATCCATACCACCCTGAACGCGCCCGATCTCTCTGATCTCAGAAGCTAAGCAGGGTCGGGCCTGGTTAGTACTTGGATGGAAAAAGACAGGGAAGCCACCTTGAACTAGCTCCCAAAGACCGAACAAGATGAAAAAATAAAGAAAAAACTCACATATCAGTTGGAAGAGAAAACACATGCATCTATAGAGGAGGAATTTAGAGATAGAGCCTTCACCATGTGATCAACTTTATTACTTCCAATGGGAAAATCATCACCCCATTCCTTATTTTTTAAGTTAGCATTTTTTGAAAAGAGAATATAAAAAAATGTTAAAAAATAATTAGAAATGATACAGAACTTCACTAAACAAAATGATAGGAATTCAACAGTAGTTGTTGGGGCTGGGGAGATGGCTCAGTAGAATAAGCGCTTGCTTGGCAAGCGCAAAGGCCTGAGTTCAATCCCCAGTTCTGCCAAAAAAGCAAAATAAAACAAAACAAAAAAATAGTTGTTAGATTGCATATTGTTTTCTTAAAATTAGTTGTTCAGGTTACCAAATATAAGCACACAAAATTGTCCAAAAACTACAAAAAATTAAAAAAAGGAGATTTAAGCATCTTTTAATAGGACAGCAGAAATCAGCAGTATGACATTCTTTTTGATAAGGTGACTGAAAAGGGCACCAAGTCACATTTATGGTATTTCTTCCCCATACCCCTACCTTGAAGTTTATCACAGATAAACGTAAGACCAATCCAGTGGTCTTATACAGTCTGTTCTACACAGACAGTCTATAAAACTGCTTGCCAACTGAAGGCTATTTGAGTCATTTCTACTTTTTAGCTATCATGAATAATACTGCAATGAATACTTATGTATTGCTTAACCCAGAATAACAAAACTTAATCCTTTTATTTTCTTCTAGGAATTTTATAGTCTTAGCTTTTGATTTAGTTTTGGATTAGTTTTTGTAGGAGTCCAAATTCATTCATATGGTTATCTGGTTGTCTAGTGTTATTTATTACAAATGTCCTTTCTCTGTTGAATGTGTTTGCTATGCTGTCAAATATCAGTTAGTCATACATGTATGGATTTATTTCTGGATTTCCAATTCTATTCATTTTTTTATGTATTTATTTTTTGTGGTACTGGAGATTGAAGTCACAACCTTGCACTTGCCAGGCAAGCACTTATTCTACTCAGCTATCTCCCCGATCCTCTTAATTCTATTTTAATAGGTGTCTTTTTTTTTTTTTTTTTTCATTTAAGACTGGTTCTACAGGGTCTCACTATGTAGATCAGACTTGTAGTGATCCTCTTTTTTCAGCCACCCAAGCTCTGGGATTATAGGTGTGCATCACCATGCTCAGTCTCAATCACTGCCTCAGAGTACCCTGGGGGTGGGGCTGGGACAGCACACTGGGAATCGAACCCCGGCCGCTGCACTCTGCCTAAGCAGGCACTTTAGTCCGCTAAGCTATCAGGCTGGCCTACATGTCTATTCTTCTTCCAGTTATATATTATGTTGATTTCTGTAGCTTAATAGTGGGTTTGAAAATAGAAAGTATGAGTCCTCTAATTAAAATATGTATTTTGTAGGGGAAACTGACAAAACCTAATTATAGGTTAGATAGAAATATAATATATAACCTTACAAATTTTTGTTTCGAAGATTGTTGGCCAAAGAATAGTTACCCTTCTTCCTTGTTGCTTTAGGAGGTCTCAAGAGGTAAAATATCTTTTCTAGGTAGATGATCCTGTGAGGTTGCCTTGACAGGGAGTCACAGGAGATACTATAATTCTTTTCTCCTGTGACTTGGAGAGCTTAGGGCAAAGGAATAGTGCTATATAAATATAATTGTCCAGTTATTGATCTGTAATTATTAATTTTTTGCCCTGCTGTTAATAGAAGCCAATAAAAGAAAGAAATGCATGGTGGTTCTGTGTTCATGAACTTGTCTCAAGACCCTGTATCTGATACAGTGGTCACTATTCCAAGGGGCTATCAAGCCCCTATGGTGTATATGAACACAGTGGCACGTAGCTGTAATTCTAGTGCTCTGGGAGGTTAAAGAGGACAGATAACAAGTTTGAGCCCAACCAAACAAAACCTAATGATTTAGTGAGACCCTGTATTAAAATAAAAAATAAAAGAAATAAAAAGGTCTGGGGATGTAGCTCAATGTGCTCGTCTGGGTTTAATCTCCAGTAGTACTAAAAAAAGAAAGCGAGAGAAAGAGAGAGGGAGAGAGAGACAGAGAGAGACAGAGAGACAGAGAGAGAAGAAAGGAAAAAAGAATTAGAAGACCCTGAAATGCGGCAAGTAGGACTAGAAACCAAATTTTAAGCTTTAATTCAATTCTTTTTCTTTTTTATTATTATCTACAAAGGATACAAAATCGTAAAAATAGAAAGCCAAAAACCTGAGAAATGATACACAACTTCACCAAACATATCGATAGGAATTCAACAATTTAATTCAATTTCAGTTAAATTTACTTTTAAAAGCTGAAATTTGACCCAATTATTAGAAAATACTGAAATGCTTAGAAGAGTTTGTCATCTATTTTTAAAATCTTTTTATTTTCCAAAGTATAAATACAAATCAAGTATTTCTTTTTTTATAGCAGGATTTTAATTTTTTTCTTAAAACAGGTTTCTTACTAAATTAAAACTACACATACTCAATGGTATTTCTTTCTGTTCTTAATAGTTTGAAAAGCTTGATCTTTTTAAAAATTTATTTATTTGTATTTTAACTTGAAGAGTGAAAAATAGAAGCAAAAACAAATAGAAAAAAATGACATAAACAGGGTAACATACAATACATATGTTACAGATTTTCAAAACATGGATAGCTAATATATTTTTAAAATAAAACAATCCAACACAGATCAGCAGTCCACAATAAAAGTGGGTTATCCCAGAAGTTGCTGACTTGAGCCATTCACAGCTCAGTATATGAATATGACTTGACTTTATATACCTCCATTTTTATACTTTTCTGCTGAATGGTTAAAACTGAGTTAAAGCAAGACCTATATAACAAGAAATGTAACTTTTGTATCAGATAAGGTCAGTCAGGTACCCTCAGGGTTTATCCTGTTACCCTGTACTGCACTTTGTAGATCCCTCGTCAGTGTCAGCCTTGTGGATGAGTCATGGTCATTGCTTGGCCAATTTGCTCTCTGGAACCCTGAGAGAAAGTTTTCATTTCATGTGACTCTCCTTAGGCACACTATATATCATCAGTCACATTCCTCTGTGGCCCCATAATCTCTTTGGTCAGAAAATTTGGGGCACAACTGAGTTACATGATGTTACAGTACAAATTCTTCTATGTCTGGAGTCTTCATTGACCTTGAAAGGCTAGGGTCAAAATATTGGCTGACCTTGTAGCCTTTCTTTTTCTCCAATATTTGATCTGCAAACTTAGGTTGTTAACCCTCCAGAAGAGAAGCTTATTATTACCCTGCAACATATGCAGTTTGGTTTACCCACACTATTTGTCTAAATATCAAACATCATATGCATAACATGGAACACATATTTTCCATCAAGTATTGAGATACTAAACTCTAAGTCTGTACAGAATATGAAGAAGAAAAAAAGCTTTTTAAAAATAGGAATGAATGCTTACATATATTTACATAGATATTTAGAATTCCATCCATATACAGCATAGTAGCGTTGTAGCAGGACTGTCTTGTGACTTTTTTTTTTTTTTGTCTTGTTTTTTCATTTATTACCCTTTAATAAAGGGCAGTATAGTAATAGCTGGTATGTCATGACAAGAAGTACATATTTAGAGGACCAGAATGACAGGCATTTGAAGCGTGACCCTTCTATTACACTTTGTTAAATTTAGTGGAATTGCTTGGTTCACAGTCAGCATATATAGTTAGTTGGGGCGAGAATCCTACCACTTAACTGCTAGTTTCAAAAATCTCCCGATGCTTCTCAGGATCATCATCTTACCCATCTAGTGTGTATAAGTGAATGGTCTTGCCTCTGTTATGTTTCTCAGCGTTTCCCCTTGCCTTGTCCTCATTATCCAATCCTCAAGTTCTTGCTTTCC